>JAHREE010000553.1:2178127-2434478 GCA_033628505.1 Tringa tobata
CAGTGCTTTGGAATTCTCCTCCCTAACACACACTTAGCCCTTGTCCTCACTGAAGGCAGTAAGTTCTTGCATTATTTGATACCGGAAAAAAACCTCAAGGAGATTAGGTGCAGGGTGAAAAACCATAAAATCAGAGAATGGTTTGGGTTGAAAGGGACCTTAAAGGTCCCTTAAAGGTCCTGCCCTATTTCCTCCATATAACAGTGCGGATCCTGCAGAAGATGAGGTTTTTGACAGACTGTAGGCCCGACAGAGCTCTTTCTCCAGAGACAGCTTGAACTGGTAGAAATAATGTGTGTGTGGTTTTAGGCATTGCATAGAATCATAGAATGGTTAGAGTTGGAAGGGACCTTAAAGATCATCTAGTTCCACCCCCTGCCCTGGGCAGGGACACCTCCAACAAGACCAGGTTGCTCAACGCCCCCTCCAACCTGGCCTTGAACCCCTCCAAGGATGGGGCAGCCACAGCTTCTCTGGTGAACCTGGGCCAGGCTCTCACCACCCTCACAGCAAAGAAGTTCTTCCTGAGATTTTGTCTAGATCTCCCCTCTTTCAGTGTCAAACCCTTCCCCCTCATCCTATGGCTCCCCTCCCTGATCAAGAGTCCCTCCCCATCTCTCCTGTAAGCCCCCTTTAGGTAATGGAAAGGCTGCCATAAGGTCTCCCCAATAAGAATATTTCTTATTCTTTTGAAAAGCTGGAGGGTGAAATGGGAATCGACTGACAGGGTTTCCAGGTCCATGCCCACGGTGACAGCAGTGGTGTTGGCTCAGGACTGTTTCCTGACCCACATCACAAACAGCAGCTCCAGCCCACTCCAAAAGCGGCAAATCCATCACCACCACCACCAGCACAATTCTACCCCTCTGGCATCCAAACTGAGAAGAAACTTCACAGGCATAGAAATAGAAGCTGTAGTCCCTTCCCAATGTGAAGATTCTAATCTCATTGAAAACCTTTACCTGGAAAACAAAAAGTAATTAATGGCTAGTGAGTTCCTGCAGATATCTACACTAAATCCATTATTAACCCAGCATACAATAAAAAAATTTATACCCTACAGTGCTAAAGAAATTATCAGGCAAATGACTCTAAATCCCACAAATCTTTGATGACTCAACATGTTTAATAAATGCACCTCACTTCAATGAACAATACACAATAATGACTGCACTAATGTAATAATTAGGTTTTTGTTTCCCATCTATCTCTCACCACATAAACGTAGAAGGTGGACCTATGCATTTTTTGACAGTTACCGTTTCTTTTCCTCTATTTAGAAACAAATGTAATTACTTCAACTAGAGAAGACAGAATTACTTCTGCACAAGAGTCAAAACATGCATCAACACTCATTTTCTGTAATTATTTCACAAGCAGCTCTGTCTGGCATCCCTCTCAAATGAAAGGAGTTTTCAAAAGGCCTTTGGCTACTTAATGAGCAATTACAGGCACAATCGAAGAAAAAATAAAGGACAAAAAGAAGAGGTTCTCACCATTCATTTAACCTTCTCTTTTAGTGTCTGCCTTAAAACACAAAATAATTTCAGAGAACAAGATGAACCTCTTCGTACCCTCCATTCTTCTGTGGAACTTGACAGATAGTGAGAGCTGCCAACAGCCACTTCCAGGACAGGGAATATAAATATGAACTGTCTATAGCCATGTTTCACTTCCTCCTAACGTATTATCGTAGCATCTTGAAAGGAGTGTTGTGATTAACCTACATTTTTGAAATTATCGTTTATTAGGGTTACTGTACAGCCATAAAAGCCACGCACAGCTCCCGCGTCCCAGGTGAATGAACACATCACGGAGTGCTCACATGTAGATTGGTGACAGATTTAAACATAACTAGTAAAACCAAGTGTGGCAGGGAGCCAGCATTAAGAAGAGATGAGTGTTCATCACTGCGTTAGTTAGAAGTCAGAGGTACGAGGGGACAGTTAACATCAGAGACCAGAAGAAAAGCCCCCCCCAGATGCTTTTGCTTGGATTAACCAAGAGCTTTGCCCCTTCTGTACAGTGGAAGCTGAAGATTGGAGTGACAAAAACAACAGGCTAGAGGATACAGGCTGCTCTCAGCAACCAGATTTCTCTCTTCTCTCATCAATCTTAAACCAAAATAACACGTGACACGAGTTATGACAAAAGGTTATTTCCCTTCCACAAGCTTCCTAAAGAAAAGAGGCACAGAAAGTCCTGTGCGTTCTCATAGCCCCCACATTCCCACGCAGACCCATCACCCTCCCGACACCCAAAGCCTGACAACTCCTGCCACGAGCTTTTATGAATTAAAAAAAGAGCTATTTTAAATTCAGAAAAGGCGACACAGTCATTAAGTTATTTTTATACTCTTCTGCACTTCTAAGACAAAATTTGAGTCCCCTCATTTCCCAAACAGGTGCTTTTAAGGCACAGATGAGTAAACACCCCACTCCAGCTCCTCGCTCCATTCCCTGTACTGATGACACGGTGATTAGAAGCACAGAACAATATATTAAACCAAAGGACTAAGTAGTCAGGGTAAGTCCAGCCTGAAGACAGACAAGTAACAAGAAAAGGCCTTAACAGTGCAAAACTCTAATAAGTAAAAAGCAAAGAAGTGGCTTCAGGTTTAAACAGTTCTAAACTCAGTTCACAGGGAGATTAGTGTCAATTTGGCAGGGGAAAAAATTAAAACTTCTAAAGATAAATCTGGAGAATCACGGACTATTTGTAAAATGGTGTCAAACAGTTTCCCATAAATTTAAAAGATATTCACCGCAGTGAACAATCGTAAGATCTCAAATCCAGATACCTAAGCAGAACAGAAATTTGGATGTTTCAAGAACTGAAGATGAATTTTAATGACTGAAAAGAAAATTGAGAAGGGAAATTGCCTTTCAAATCTTCTTCCACAGCAGTTAATGCTTCAAACCGCCACCTACTATACAAGACGAAACCTCATTTTGTCTCATCTTGAGCTGGCAGAACCAGTAACTAGGAATCCAGATGAGAACCTGCACCGCATTTTTAATGTGATAGTTACTGCTTGGGCCAGGAGTCAGATTTAAATGCACATTTGCCACTGATTTTATTTACTTCTTTATTTTTACAACCTAAGTTGGGTTACTTCAGAGCATTGAAACTACTTTCCCTGCCATGTGCAGGGATGGGAAGCTGCTCAGTTTTCTAATTAGGCTTTAGTCTGTTTTGAGAGTGAATAAAGGTCACAGCCTGCTGACCCTGCAACGAGTTCCATCCAAAAAGCAAGGAAAAGGACTCTGATCTCAGTAAAGCCCAACGCAAAAGTCTAGAGACTCACTGAAGGAGCTACAGGCTGAAAGGAAATCAATCAGTACAAAACAGCAATCAAAGCACCAATGCCAGATCCCGGGACTAAAGGACTGGGACAGTTATTTGAGTGCGTGCCCTTCATCTTTCCTCTCACAGAGACCTGCCCCTGCTGCCTGCCGAGCTGCTCCTCCTGTCACCGAGCCCTGTGAAGGAGCCTCCTCTGTCACAGCAAGTTGAGATGGGTGCTGAGCCCCGACCAGCCCCGGCCCCTTCTCACTTCTTCTAGTCTGGGTCCAGCATCTGATGTGGCATCAGCTGGTCTCCAACCAGGGGCCCACATCCCGTCTCATCTGCCACCGGGACGCAGCGCTGGCTGATTAACACCAGCAAGACTTGCTGCATCTGCCTCACCAGGGTGTTTCACTGACAAACTAGTCCCGTAAGGAAGATTTACCAAACTGAAATGTGATATATCACTGAGTTTCTACAGTCAAAAGCAGTGACAAGTGTGTCCCAGAGTGCAGAGCATTACTTATATCAAACGCTGAAGCCAACATGTTCTTACCCTCTCCGTTTCCAAATGTGCCATAATATTTACTGCTACAATATCCTTCCCCATCAACCCTTTAACTATCTCCTATGGAGTCTAATTAAAATGAAGTATTGTAACATACAATCAACACTTGCACGCTACTGATAGATACTCGCAGATGTTATTATAAAGAAATAGCTCCTCAGCACTGATTAACATCGAATGCTTCACACCAAGTTTCTATATTTTCCCCGTTATATGTTAATCTTAACATTTCAGCAATGGGAAAGTTTCACTGCTTCTCCATTTTAATTACTTTACTAGCACTTTATACTTAAACACCAATGCTTAGAATAAGGCAATAATTAGTGGATTCCTCCTCTTTCATCTGTTACTTCAGCCTCAGCCACGCTGAAAACAATAACAATCTTCAGATTTCTTTTTCAGTTCTAGACAGTGGTCTCAACGCATAAATAAAAAAATAACTATTTATACAGCATCTACATAGAATCACAGAATGGTTAGAGTTGGAAGGGACCTTAAAGATCATCGAGTTCCAACCCCCCTACCCTGGGCAGGGACACCTCCCACCAGAACAGGTTGCTCAAAGCCCCAAAATTAACATAAATTAACAGTGATTATATGAAGAATCGGGGAGGAGAAACGGCACTGAACTGAGTTGCAATATCTGGGGGTTGGACCCTCTCCTTTCACAAAGGCATTTGAGCGTGTGTGTGTGTGTGTATGTGTGCACGGGCAGGATGGAAAAGGGGCAAAAGTCCATCCACCACGTTACCAAACTTTACTGCAATGACATAACCATGATCTTTCCACATTTCATGCCTGTGTGTCCCTGTGTTAATATTGTAACAGGTAAAGACCGGGTTCCCACAGCACAAACACACAGGATGGCAGATGCACCCGGGCATCGCTGTCTCTGCACCATACACTGCAGAAACAAAATGTCCCCAACTTACATTATTATAAAGAACAGAACAACATTATATGGTATCAAATAATGAGATCTTCCCCAAAGCTGCTTCTAAGCAAGTGACATTGCTTAGATATTTAATTGCCATACATTTTACTCAGAGGTTATTTCCCCCTTGCTACACAAACACAACTTTTTAAGTTTAGAGCTTCAGGCAATTTACCCCCAGTTATGAAACTGTATCTAAGGAACATTAAAATGGTTTAATTATTATTTGAAAATGCCTTGTACACCGTGCCATTCAAGTTTCTAAGAAGACTAATTATAACCCAAAGGTCTTACATAGACAACACAATCGGCAGGATGAAAAAAAACCCTATTTGGTGATGCCTCATCCTGCCAGGACAGCACCTGGAATCCGAAGGCAGCAGGACCCAGCACCCACTAACACCAGTCCCAGCAACAGGCTCCCCAGAGCCGAACGCCGGCACAGCACTTAAAGGAAACAGGGATCTGAGACTGTGCTTAAACGGAGGAGATGCCGAGCTCTTGTTCCCAGGAGGATGAAGCACCAGCTCAGCTCTGAAATTCAAATACTTCTTTTTCACTAGAAGAGAGCGAGCTAATAAAATTTAAAGAAAATATAGGAAACAGAAGCCAGAGATGATAATGTAAAAGCTGAAACAGCTCTCAACCCAGTACTGCTGTCTCCACAGCAAACTCCGCAGGAGTTCCAGACATCCCTCTAAATCAAACACAGCATATCAGTAATATCAGTAATCAATAATAGCTTTGTATTAAAAAACCCCAAACAACAACAAAAAAACCCCAAAACCACGCACACCCCCGAACCACCATACACACACAAACTGGTACAATGCAATGCAAAGGCTGGCAAGAAGCCATGCTGTTCTGAAACTTCATGGCAAAGCTCCCCTTAAAACATCCCTCTAGTACGATACATCCTGACACCTGTATGTCCCCACACAGTCTGGGACAGTATTTCAGTGTAAGCAAAGCTACAAATATTGTAAGCTATATAATTTGGCAGGTACCTTTTTAAGAAGCTGAGAAAACCCAAAGGAGTTGTCTGAGCTAATTGTGAGCAGTAGAGGCCACAGAGCTGTTGTGGGGACATCTGGAAGAGACACCAGATCTTCTGCTGTCTCCCCTCCAGTACAGCAAAAAGAGTAACTGTAGGTAGTGAGGGAATCTGCTTCCTCAGCAGCCTTTTGAGGCCAGAGAACTGCACTTCAGCCAGGTTCTCAGCCAAAGCTCCGGCTCTGCATCCCACCATCTGGTGACTCTCTTGGGGCTGGACATGAAGGCAAAGGGGGACCAAGAAAGGCTGAGGGACTTGGGTCTTTTTAGTCTGGAGAACAGAAGGCTGAAGGAGGACCTGATCAACACAAACCCTTAGAGGGTGGGTGTCAGGAGGATGGGGCCAGTCTTTTTTCAGTGGTGCCCAGGAATAGGACAAGAGGGAATGGGCACAAACTTGAATATAAGAAGTTCCATCTAAACACGAGGAGGAACTTCTTTCCTGTGAGGGTGGCAGAGCCCTGGAAGAGGCTGCCCAGAGAGGTGGTGGAGTCTCCTTCTCTGGAGACATTCCAAGTGCGCCTGGACACACTCCTGTGCAACCTGCTCTGGCAGGGGGTTGGACTGGATGATCTCCAGAGGTCCCTTCCAACCCCGTATCATCTGTGATTCTGTGACCAGATCCAAAAAAGTTGTTATAACAACAACCTGCCCTCAACTTTACTCTCCTTATTCACAGAACTAAACATGCACCCACCACACAACTAAAACAAACTCCCATTTTCCTCTCCTTGGTCATCACCAGGAAAACCATGGGGTTTGCCACTCTGGACAAGTTTTCCATCCCCAGGTGGAGCAATGCAGCAGAGGAGGATGACAGATGGCAGCTGGGAAGCAAAGGGTCAATACCTGCAGTTTTGCAAAATGAATCATTTGTGACTGTCACATCCTCATGAAAGAGTAAACAAAAGGAAGATTTAAAAACAAACAAAAAACAGACTAAATTTATTGAAGGTCTACTCTGCAGGGAGCGGGGAGAGATAGCTGGTTTCTGACAGGATTCTTGAGCTTTTTGGACCAAGAGTGCTTAACACTCATAAATAGCACAAAAGCAAAGCAGAAAGGATTTTTAAGGATAGACCTGTCAACACAATCTGGGAATCACTCAGCTTTGCTGCCCGGAATATGACGATGTTATTGTTACTTCTGTGCTCTGAATCCACAACAAGGCAACCTGCCGTGGTGTGAAGGGTGCCCAGAGCATCTCCTGCCGTCCTCCTGCTCTCAGGAGGGAACAGATGGAGAGCTGCAGGCTACAGCTTCCCATTTCAGCCTGACTCCTTTAAGGAAGATAAATTTAAAGAAAATGCTGAAGGTGATATACCAGCAGTCCCCTGGTCCTTAACCCAGGGGACAACCTGAGGTAGGATTTATTTCATAAAATCTTAAAGGTATTTGAGTTTAAAAGCTTCCCTATCTGTCAACACATTCAGGTACATGATCAGAGGCAATGCCATTTCATGATTCCTGTGCAAATCTCATGCAGAATGTGGCAGGTTTTGTCCTCCTGTGGCGAATCCAGGAGATTTCTGCATGATGTTTATGAAGTCTGTAACTCAAGCAGCAATTTAATCTCATCCTGCTTTTTTCCCCCCCACCTAATCTCTAGAGGATAACCTGGTTTTAGAGTTATTTACCTGCAATAGGAAATACGTGGTCAGCAGACAAACGTAGGTATGTCTAGGTCGGCACGTCTGGGTTAAAAGGGTAACTGTGAAGATTTGCTGACAACTGAAAAGGTCCGAGCAATCCAACTGGAGGTGGTCAAAGGGATAAACCTGACTGTGCCAAGCAGACAGCTAGCAGAGGGCAGCTGCTACAGCGAGAGAGAAATACATCTCCCGGGGAGGAAAAGCTGTTTTACAGGGACTGAAGGGTATAGATTTTAGTTGTGCAGGAGGAAAATTGGACCCAGATTTCAGAACTTGGAGACAGCGAGAGAAAACTTCATTTGAAGGGAAGAGTTGAGTTAACTGGAACAGCCTCATACAAATCCTGCCCAAGAATCACACAGGGACTGGGGAGCAAAAAAAAAAAAATGCATATGGATGTCTAAATCTTTGTGCTCTTTACAGCAGCAATCAGTTGTGATTTCATTTATAAAACCCTGTCCTGTGCATTTTTAATGATGGGCCATTCCCAACACGAAATGGACCCAGAGTCCCCCAGCTGAGCACTCTCAGAACTCATGCACCCCAAATACCTGACTGCCGAGCACAGGGGGGCGTTTAGCATCAGGTCCTGGGGCAGTTGGGCCACAATCCTATTTCTGTGCAGTATTAACACAAAACACGTGCCCCGTGGCTGCCAGACCCTGCTCCCCTGGAGCAGGGGAAGAGCAGGGCTGTTTCTTTGGCTTGGAAAACTAATACGCAATCCTCCATCTCGAATGCACCTGCAGAAACCTCAGGTGCCTCCTCCCCAAGGGGTTGTCCAGCATCATGTTCTTCTGACATTATTCTTCCCAATATTCAGACAAGAAAAAAAATGATAATATTTCTGAAATATGAATAGCAAAGCATCTCATAATCCCTTCTATTTCACTAATTTAAATTGTGATTTCATAAGTGCTTCTGTAGAGACTAACACTGCCAGATCTGAAATTAGGCAATCATGGACACACCGCAGCAATCACAGACAAAGAAACGCTGAATTATTCGCAAGGTCCTTTTTCATACTATGAACGAGGGAAGAGTATTTGAAAAAGGCAAAACTTACTCCCTATTCTTTAAAGTATTGCTGTTTCTGCAGCCTAGGTACTCTGGAGGATATTTAAATGAAAACCCATCCCTTTTCCCACCAACCCCACCGAGTGCTGACCCTCGTGGCAAAGGACTTTTGAGCAGAAAATTCAATCTTTTGCATATATGCAAATGGCCAGCGTGGTCACACCGACAGCGGGTCAAATAGCCTTTGGTTATTTTTGCTAGACAGACAGCACATTTCACAGAACATATGCAGATTTTAGTCTTAATTCATGTTACTGTCATCTGTGCCACCTGAAATTGAGATTCAGATATGTTCTGAGTTTCTACAACTCCTCCTACTCCTCTTAGCTCCCATCATTTGGAAAAGTACAAATTGTTGCTGGTGTTAACGTTCTAGAATCAGCCCCTACACGGGACAAATGCTACAATAAGGCTGTGGATGATGAACCTTCAGACACTCGGCATGAAAAACAGAAGATAAGATTGTTCCCCCTTATAAAAACAAAAAAGGCTCGACTGTGCCAGGTGCCCGATAGATTCTCCATGGCAGACACTCCACCCCAACAAGCTGAATAAATAAGACAAAGGATGAAGGTTTCAGAGCTGCGAGTTGAAAATGAGAGGAGGTGGTTGAAGGATCTGAGTGCTACTGGAATATTACACTTCAAGAACTAACACATGAGCCTTCATTTTCAATTATTGTTGTTACAAGAAATGCACAAACTTAAGGTGACGAAGCACAAATACTTTAGCACAAATTGCTCTAACTAGGAAAAATATAAATCTCTTCCTGAAGGAAGAAACTCAACACCACTGAAGCCATTTGGAACAGAAAACATACACCCCAGCACATAGTATATTGTTTGAAAAGAATTTTTATAGTATTTTGCTGTAAAAATATGCCATAACTCCTTTCTTTTTAGGTTCTTACATTGTACTTTTAATAATGTCACCTTTGCTTAATGCAGCCGCGTCAGGGGCAATGCTCTGCCTTCCCCTCTATCCGTAAACAGCGCCTACTTATAAAACATCTCAGTGATTTACTGCCAAGGGACATCCCTGTGGCAGAGAAAAGGCAGGAATAACAAGCTGATAACGATTATGCCTTCAGCACACAGGTACATTTCTACAGCCTAAAGAGTACTTTAACAAGATAATATTACTTTTAGCTCAGGCCACCACGATCAGGTTTGGAGATTACTTCTTGGTACAAGCAAGAGCATCTTTTACATTGAGACACAGGCAGAGACAAATGAGGACAGACAAACTATCCCTCATGCTAACGAACCCGGGCTGATCACCCGGGAGCACTGACACGAACCTGTGAGCCTCTGTCCAACCGTGCTGCCAGGAGCCTGGGAGCCTCAAAAATTCAATATAAATTCCCCGACGGGTTGCAGCGTAACGTACTGATATTATACGAAGCACCTGTTTGGTAGAGTTCAAGTCCCACTCTTTTACACTGAGGTATTTACTTCTGTGTGAAAATAAGGGAATATTTGCTCCGCTGTGCCAGCTGGATGAGGGGAAAGCTCTAAATTGCCCAAGCCTTTCCTAGATGGTAGAAGGCTGGCAGAAGGTGCGTATCTGGAGTTCGCATGCACGGCACTAACTGGAAGCACCAACTAATGCAAACAGCTTCAGGCATGCCAGCAAAAAGCACAAAACTCATTTCTGCTCCGCGGAGGTTATGTGAGGTATTGTGAAGCTCACTTTACAACTCTGGGGTTCCCCATTTCTTTAGGGGAGCAGGACAGGGAACAGAATCGAGCTGAGTTTTCACGTCGCAAACTGAAACTCACACGAGTGCACTGTCAAGTGATTCAGAAGAAAAAGACCTTAATATATGTGCCCAGGGATGGGAACCTGTATTTACAAGAAACTTATCACCACAAGGGAAATTAAAGGATGCAACATAGTGATTTCTAGACATTATGGAATGGAACCTGCAACGCTTTACACCAGTATTTTAATCTATTGCACGTCTGGGACAACCCCACAAAGCCATCTGGGCTCTGGAACGCAGCAAGGGCGTCCGCTTTGGCCGAGTTGGCAAACCACAATGTTAATTGTCTATGAAAGAAAAACCCATCACAGCTATAGCTTGCTTTCAGGCACAGTTTCTTTAGTGACAATGGGGTTCTTTCAGCCCAGGAAAAAAGAAGCACGTGGACTTTTTTTGCAGAGGAATGTGTTATGAATGTAAAAATAAACATTATATCAAAGTGACCTGTAGAACAGCAGGTGGAAAGATTTACTGCTATACTAAGTTAACAAATAATCCCTCTGAGGATAATAAAACCAACTGGGAATAACTGGTTTTATCCGTCTAGATACAGTAGTTCATACACAAGATAGCAGTATTTTGGTGCAGTATTTCTTCTCTTAAATTTGACATACCACTCCTCTGCCTCACTCCCTCCTCTGTTAAAAATAGACAACTTCGTGCCAACAGTTTATCTTCCTATTAAAAACATCACTAAAATAAATTTATCACTTGCAGGCTTTATCTTCAAAGCGGCGGGCTTCCTTAATACATAATCTAATCTTTCAAGCTCACCAAAGATTTTTGTCAAACTTCATTAATTGGCAAATCAACTTCTGGAGGTTTGGATCTCTTTGCAAGAACCACTTCCCTCCTACTTCCTTTTTCTCTCTACGCATTTCTAGCGTAAATGCTAGAAAGCCTTCCAAAGTGCCACAGGGAGGAAACCGGGACGTTAAGGCTTTCAGATTTTGTTATCCTTTGAGCTGTGGTCTTGCTTTAAAACCCCCTTCCAATAATTTAAAGGATTATTGGCAGCTAAAATGAGTATTTGTGGATCTTGAGTGAAATACATTGTAATAACAACTGTCAGTCTGATTGTGATGCTCAGGCCCGTGTGCCTCTCCAGCAATATTTGAGCACTTTGATACGGTCACAGCTACGGTCTATTTGAGTACTATTTCTGAAGTCATCAAATATTCCACTGTTTCGTATTTTTTTAAAAGCCCAGCTTAAAAAAAAAAAAAAAAAAGAAAAAGAAAAGAAAAAGCTTTCAAGCTTTTTAGCTTATAAAACTAAAAAGCAAAAATAAGTTGAAAGGAGTTGGGAGTTGGAAGCATTTCCTTGGGTTTTTTTCCCCTCATTGCACTCAGCTGAATAACAAATAATTTAAATGGTGACTAAGTTTATAACCCCTACCCAGTCCCACGGCTACAGCAATCTTCTGGGTCACAATCCACAGCCTGAGGAGATCTGAGGGTGCTCCTCTGTGTAATGGGAACTGAGACACAAAGGGGGGTTCCCAAGGGCGAGTGAGATGATAAAGTCTCTGCTTCACTCCTGGTTTTGTCATGTCCAGGTACTGTAATATACTGGGTCAGAAGCAGACAGAAGAGGTGGTTAAAAAATAAAAGAAAATTCAATTTTCCAGCTCAACCAGTATGAAAACGCAACGTAGTTGTGCAGACAGACAAAAACACCATTACAGAACAGGTTTTGTGCTCTCATACTCCATCTGCTGGTTCTGCAACAGTATTTAAGACATCCACATGTGTATTTTTTTTCCCCAAGCTGTGCACCACCACTGCTCATCTGGGTAAATTGGCAAGCATTAAGCAAGAAGTCATGTTCATCTCAGTATTTCAGAATCCACTGGGGAAAAATAACAGGGTGAAATATTTATGACAAAATGTAAAACAACTAAACATGCAAGGAACAAAACTGTTCCTAAACATCTCACCAATATCTCAGGGTTAAAAGCACTAACACAAGGTTAAAAATGTAGCACGCTCTTCCATTTGGCCCCTGCCTTGCTTTTGTTAGAGCTTCCAAGAAAACCAATTAACGTGCATTTTTTTCCTTGAAATGCTCAAAATTGGGCACTTTCAGTGTATAAACTCTAAACGTCTCTTATTATTTGAGTGCCTTTTAATGCAGACTTGCGTACATTAAAAAATACATTTAAAAATGAAAGGCATTTCTGTTTCAGCTGTCTTTAGAAAAGCAAAAAGAGAAGCATAAGCAGGAAGCAGCGCTTGTCCCGGGACAAATGGGCTCATGACTATGCAAATCCAGAGAGCTTAATAAACCCTTTACGAGGCTGGGGCTGTCACTTCACTCCCGGGATGAGTTACGGTCTGTATTACACCCAGAAGGGAAACAGGCACCTCCCTTTGGTGGCTCCTGAGTGGAAGTTCAATGCCCACCACACGCACTGCCAGAACACACACATGGCATTATCCTTCCCAGTTTCCTCCCACTAACTGGGCTTTTCACGCTCGTATAAAGCGACATCTGGAAACGATCATCTCATCGCACCCTCCAAAAACTAACAGAAGCAGTAATAATATGGTAATAAGGGATGAAATTTTATGAAAGATGCCACTTAACTGAAGACTAAAAGACACCATGCAATTTAAATAAATTGCTTTTAGCAGGGGACTGAGTGACAATCAAGAAAAAATGCCTGGCCTATTTTTGCACATTGTGGGTCAGATTTTCAGCGGGTGTAAAAGGCAGTGCCAGTTTTGCACAAGCTAAGGATACAGTCCTGTGAAGTCACGTTTTTAGGACCACACTGGAGACACCCTTAAATTGAGGACGCTGAAATGAAGCTGCATAAGCAAAGAAGAAAGAAGATATTAACACATCAAGTACTACTTATTTTGCTTCTCTCCCTCCACAGTTTCCTTAAATGTGCTGAAAAAGAGGAATCACACAATTATCTAACTGTGTACAAGAAAATTCAAATAACATCCTACTGTTCACAAAGATGAGAACTTGGTTCCCTGATTATCCTGGGGTGGGTTGGTAACACAGAAATTGGCATCACTTTGGTTGAGGTTCCCTGCACACCAGCTGTGTCCAGGCTCCAGTCTAGAAGATCTGAAACCATTAACGTGGACCTGACTCTCCTGTCCTACAGACCTGCTTCTACAGAGCCTTCACGTCTGCCCAGAGTATTTCTAGTGGAAATACAGCCTGGAAAAACTGCAACAAGAGAGAAGTTAAACTGCTTTGCAGTCACTTCGAATTTCATTCAACCCCACTTTCACTTAGAAAAGCACTGGACACCCCCCAGGTGTTTTGCTGCCTCAAATCTACAGTGTCACCAAGTCAACCAGCGCTCAGGGATTTCCTTCAGCTCAACACAACACAATGGGGTTTTTGTTGCTGCTGTTTTGATGTTTGCTTTGTTTTTGTATCTCCCTCCATTTTTGCCTCTTCAGATCAGGAATATTTCAGGCTATATAATAATCAGGCTATATAATAATCAGGCATAATATAATAATTTCAGGCTAATATATAATCAGGCTATTTAGGGTGAAACTGGACAAAAATCATGAGTTAAGAAATATAAAAAAAAAAACCCAACCCCAGTGTCCTCAATTCAGCTGATGTGAAAATAAGTGCTAGGCAGGTTCATTTCTTTTGGAAGAAAGTCATGAGGTCCCATCACTCACAAGAACTATTCTTCATGGCATGAAAGTCTAATGCCTTTATGAAAGTTGTCACCTTACCGCCCAGCCTGCCCACTCAGAAAATAATGCTATCTTCAAACCACATTATAGAAAGCCATTAAATTAAACAGCAACACCACCAAGCAGATCAGTGTGATGTGGAAATGAATAACTAGGACTTCATCCTAATAAATAAAAATAAAAAAACATTTCCGGATAACAAACTGCCTTTGCAGATAAAAAAAATAAATCCCCAGAATTTAAATCCATCACGAGCAAAATCCCTCTGGAAAAAATCCAGACCAAAGCACTATTATGACTGCCTTTATATTCATAACTGTATTTATGCAGACTAAGATAAGGGCAATCAATCCACATGCCTTAGGACAAAAAGCCGATCTGCAGGGATCAGGATAAAGAAAACTCCTCACCATATGTACCACAGTTAAAGGCAATGGGGAAGATGCTTTGCTAGACTCCAGAATTTTCAGGCACTGGTCACTGCTAGAAACAAGTATCAGATTTCTGGCATACTGATGTGCCCCAGCTGTAAATCCCAGCCTCTCCTCTGCACATCGATGCTTCCCAACACACTGAATTCAGTGCCTCAACACTGGATGGACTGTGGCCTCACACCAAACCAAGCATCCTCAGTCCCAACAACCTGGCTTTTCAGGAGTCCTGGATTCAGTCAGTTGCCCAAAGTGCAATAAAACACCTTGCTTCCCCTTTTCACCATTTCATTACCTCCCTTTCTCCTCCCAAATTCCTTCTGTTCCATATAGGTCGTCTCTGTTGTTATATTCCAGACAACACAGCTGCTTCTTTTTAAAATTCTTTTCCAGTAACAAATTCATAGATCTAATCTATCCTCTATTCTTTGAAAGATACCTTCCCATTTGGACCACATTTCTACAGCCAATGCATCCATAACTTGATAGTGATAGTTCCTCAAAGAGATATCTTTGCCTGGAACACCTCTATCCAGGCAACCAACGGCACCTGTGCACCTTGAGGAAAAACCAGAAATACACTTTGCTTCCAAAAGAGCGTTGTAGTTTCAATTGAAGCATTGTCTGCATTGTCCAGGAGGGCTAAAGGTTACACATCACGGGCTAAACACAAGTGGAAACCTGACACTGAGAGACAAGAAGAGCTACCACGCTGACAGGCTCACAGCCACAAAATGTGCACGATCCAGAAATACTTCTTTTCTTCCAGCTGTTATTTAAAGGGTAGATCCTGTCTTTCTACTCTGCAAAAAAATTAAAAAGAAAGGAGAAAAAACAAAAGGAAAAATCCAGACACGTTTGTTACCTACTTAATGAATTGGGCAGGGAAAATCAACATCTTACACATGCAAACGGGCTGACGCTGTCAGGATGTGAGACAGATGAAGCCCCTGTATTTCAACAATGCTGCCAGGCTGTTTCCAAGCCCAAACTGGGGATCAAAAAGAAGGAATATCACATTTCTGTAACTCTTCTCTCTCTAGTTGACGTGCCAAAGGCTATCGAGGTGGTATGAAAACAGAGTTTCAATCATCAAGCTAAAACGACAAAGTCACTAAAACAGGTCCGAGTCCCACAGGGTTTGTGGGATCCAGGTACCCAAGCTCTGGGAGAAGATCCTTCCATTCCCAACAGCTCACCCGCAGCGCTCCCCGCACCTTGGGAACAGGCACCAGCAAGAGACCCACTGCATTTCACCGTGCTACACAACCCTTCGACTCAGGGAGTTTAACCAGAGAGCAGAGCAATCCCCAAGCAGAACACGTGCTGTGGAAGCTTCTCTTACCAGAGCTGAGAAAAGGAAGTTACAGCATTTCCCCATACAGAAAACAAGAAACCCAGGGAAGGTTTTCACTCACTGCTGATATTCCACAGAAAGTCAGGCTGAGAGAGTTGGGGGGGTTCAGCCTGGAGAAGAGAAGGCTCCAGGGAGACCTTAGAGCTCCTTCCAGTCCCTAAAGGGGCTCCAGAAAAGCTGGGGAGGGACTCTTGATCAGGGAGGGGAGCCATAGGACAAGGGGGAACGGTTTTAAACTGAAAGAGGGGAGATTTAGATTAGATATTAGGAAAAAATTCTCTCCTATGAGGGTGGTGAGAGCCTGGCCCAGGTTGCCCAGAGAAGCTGTGGCTGCCCCATCCCTGGAGGGGTTCAAGGCCAGGTTGGAGGGGGCTTGGAGCAACCTGGTCTGCTAGGAGGTGTCCCTGCTCAGGGCAGGGGGTGGCACTGGATGGGCTTTAAGGTCCCTTCCAACCTGAACCATTCCATGATTCTGTCTTTTCCAAAAGTAGACAATCCTGCTAAAAAAGCATCTATTTTCCCAGCTGTCTTCATTTAAAGATACAGAAGTCTGTGGAACTAAGAGTTAAAATTTAACTAATATTAATAGGGAAATTAATGTATGTTTCGGGACATGGCTTAGAGTAACTCCAGGTTAAATTAGTCTGTGAAACAGTGACTCTAATAATACCCTACACGTCAGTTGCACAGAGCTTGCTCTCAATTCACTTGATATGCCATTTCTGTAGCGCTTTGACTCATACATATCAGATTTTTTTATCAGGTTTTCTTTTTTAAGCTGGAAAAAAAAATAACGAACGCAGCAGTATAGCAACTCTGAATCTTATTTTTCAACACCAACATGTGAATATTTCCTATTTAACAGGAAGCTATCATCTTAAAATCAAATGAGAAAAATATTTTTGAATCTGTTGTAAAAATTTATACTAATTCAGCACACAACAAAGTAACCTCCTGGTTGTTCAGTTTGTGCATTTCAAACCAGTACAAAACTATGCCCTTTTCCTAACATTTGTAACAGAGCAACAGACAAAAACACTTCTATAAAATACGAAAATGTAGTCTTAAAATGACAAAAAAAATGGCAAAAGCTGCTTACTACTTCTAAACTCCTCAGGATTTCATGGCAACAAAGTACCTTTTAATACTAATGAAAGGTAAAGATTTTCCAAGTACTTTGCAATACCGTATCAACCTCTGAACGTACAGTTTATTTGCATTTATATCAGCTATTATATCCTGACTATTTTTAAAGGGAGTATTGAATTCAAAGCTCCATTGTTCAAAGCTAACTTTTATTTCCCTAGGCCAAGAACAAA
Organism: Tringa tobata; assembly: GCA_033628505.1. Lineage (NCBI taxonomy): Eukaryota > Metazoa > Chordata > Aves > Charadriiformes > Scolopacidae > Tringa > Tringa tobata. The sequence goes on from JAHREE010000553.1 coordinate 2,195,252, forward strand.
ATTGAGTATTGATTTCGAGAATCACTCCTTTCTCCAGGAGCTGGATCCCATCCTGCTGCCAAACAGCCCCATCTCCAGCAGCTTAAGAGACTGGTTGCGTGGGAGCCACGGGGATTGTTTCATACGAGGACAAACTATCATAAACTTTTCTTAGAAGAATCATTGCTCATATGTTTTGGGGGTGGGGGAGGGTTTACAGGGTTTCTCGGGACTTTCTCCCCTCCCACTTCTTACCAAGCACCAGTTCTCAGACTGGAAGGTTTCCTGCTTCCAAGGTTCAAGGTCACAAAACCCCTCCCCGTGAGTCACCTGTTGTCACCATCCAAAAAGGCAGAGAAGCCGATGTTCAAGATAGCTTTTCCAGATACTATTTTAACAAAGTCTAAATATTATTTTTTTGGAAAGGTTTATCTCTATCCCTTTATTAATATTCATTTAAAAGTTATTCTTTGGCCTTGCTTTTCACACCAGTTTGTCCCACTAGAAGTCAAACATTTTTCAGATGAGATACCCCCCTCGATGATGACCTCATTTGCAAGGTCTCTTTCCCATCCACCAGAGGAAAAAAGGACTTTTCCCCTCTTCTCCCTTTTTGTGGCAACTGGAAAAAGAAAAAATCTAGGGGAATAGTAAATTAGCAGAGAGAAGAAAACATGCCCCAAGCTTCCCAAATCACAGCTTTCCAAAGTGCACTCGTTTGAAAGAAGGCCATGAAACAAGGATTTTGAAGAGCTCTGTTTAACCATTGAGGATGGGTAAAAAAATCCACTCTCAAGAGACCAGCCCTGAACTATTAGGCATTTCTGGGACTATGTTCAAACACACTACTCTTATCCCTGTTAATGCCCCCAATCTATTATTTTGGGGGTAAAAACTAATATATCTTCCTTTTCCTTCAACCATTCCTCAACCCTGTGCCTGGTCTTAACCTCCTGCAATCTTTCTCTTTTCCCAATTCCCTGCTGAGCAACTCTTCCCTCTGACTGACAGTTTACTGCTTTATGCCTCGAGGTCATTTAATCTTCTCCTGCCCCAAGTCACGACCTATCACAGTCTATGGAAAAAAAAAAAACAAACAACCCACAAAGCAACAAACAAAAAACTCCCATAAAATGCAAAACAGCAACAACAAAAAGATTTCATTTACAAAGGCAGGGTTTGACATATTTTCTGGCAGTTGGCTCTTTCTGGAAGGGGGCAAGCTGGGACTTAATTTTCAGTATCATTTCTAAAGATCAAATATAAACGAAGTCCTGTACTGCTGTCCTGTAGAAAACCAAAAGCATCACCGGTGGGATAAGGATGCCTGGGCAGATACTGTTTATAGAAATTTAGATAAGATATTATCCAGTTTAATAAAACTTCTTTGTACTCATTTAGAGCAAGGCCCTTCATAATTAGTTTTTATGAGTTTTATATAATGAAAAACTTTCTAAAGTCCACGTAAAACTACTCCATTCATTCTGATCAGAAATCTGAAAATCATGAATGATCTAGAGAAGAGTCACGTGGTGGTGAAATGACTTTCCACGCTCAGGCTGAGCCATTCTGGTCGTGCTTTTGCTCTGACACATGACCCACAGTCAAGAAACTCACACCAGGCAACTGCAACTTTGTAGGTGAACTTCTGCCGCTTGATTTGAAATAGAAAAGAAAAGCATGGCCCTTCCTAAATCCTGTTCTAATTTAGAAATGAAAATAAAATATAAGAATCTCTTTGCAAAGTGTACCTAAATTGAAGGCTATGCCTGTAGTTCCTCTGCCTCTCAGCACACAATTACACAACGTCGATGTGAAAAGACAATTATGGCTACACTGATTCCTTGCAATTTAAATAAGTAAATACTACGTCTCCAGTAGAGGTGATACTCCTTACCATTATTTCAGCAGTTAATTTTGCTATCTTTATTAGTGAGCCTAATAAACACAGTACCAACACTAAACAATCCAGTAAAACAGGACTACTCCAGTCACCTACTGGTTGCATACAAATGTGTAGGAGTTTGGATTGCTTCCCTCTCACTAAGAAAAAGTAATGACAAAGAAAACCAAAAAAATCACTTGAAAAAAAGCAGCATCACCCATGCCTCAACTATTAAAAAAACCCCTCAGTTTTCATTGATGTCATTCATGAGGTACTCAGAAAAATCAAGGAAGAAGTGCTGTTTTCTTGGTTCAGCATGATTTTCAAAATCTTTATCTTGGAAGTTTTGTATAATTATCCTTGAAATAGAGTATTTTGAAGGAGTTCCACAACATATGGAAATTGGAATAATGAGTTGCATTTTCTTGCCTATCATTTCAGTTGGCATTTTGTGGAAGCTGTACATCTTTAGATCCTGGATAAGCCTCTCCCTCCCTTTGAGTCCGTGCTTAGATCAAGATCATTACAATTTTCTCCCACCCAATGCCCTGAAACAAAACATAAATGCCATCACCATCAATCTCAACAAGCTCTGTATGACAACTAACATTAACAAAACGACCTGCTCCAGTTAGATTTTCATTAGTAAATTAGGATGGAAAATAGTGAGTGGCACAGCTTTGCCAATTTGAACAGATTATCTACGTCATCCTTCATGGTGTCAGTCGATACCTATGGCTGACCAAGGAAACTCAGCAATTTGGGATCCAGTACAAGACATCATTAAGCACAAAGCCAACATCCTTTTTTCTTACCCCTGAATTAAGCTAAAGCAAGAATTCTTTATAGGTAATACAGAAAAGTTTGCAAGTTTGGGTCCTGGTAGATTTAGTTTAGTTTGGTAGATACTAAACTATCCATGAGCCACCAATGTGCCCTTGTGGTCAAGAGGGCCAATGGGATCCTGGGCTGCAGAGGGAAGAGTGTGGCCAGTAGGTGGAGGGAGGTCATTCTCCCCCTCTGCTCTGCACTGGGGAGGCCACAACTGGAATATACTGCATCCAGTTCTGGGCTCCCCAGTTCAAGAGGGACAGGGAACTGCTGGAGAGAGTCCAGCGTAGGGCAACAAAGATGATGGAAGGATTGGAGCATCTACCTGATGAGGAAAGGCTGAGAGAGTTGGGACCTTATTAATGCTTCCAAGTATCTAAAGGGTGGGTTGAGGGAGGATGGAGCCAGACTCTTTTCAGTGGTTCCCAGTGACAGGACGAGGGGCAATGGGCACAAGCTGGAACATGGGAAGTTCCACTCAAATATGAGGAAAAACTTCTTTCGAGTGAGGGTGCCAGAGCCCTGGAACAGGCTGCCCAGGGAAGGTGTGGAGTCCCGTTCTTTGGAGATCTTCCAGACCCACCTGGATGCAGTCCTGAGTGATGTGCTCTGGGCAACCCTGCTTCAGCAGGGGAGTTGGGCTAGATGATCTCTAGTGGTCCCTTCCAACTCTGACAATTCTGATTCCATGATTTGGCTGCTGCAGAGAGCGTGCCTGCAAAGCCACAACGCACGAACTACAGACCAAATCCCAGCACGTCATATATCCATGTGCAAACACACAGTCCCAGCCCAGGCCTGCAGTTCTTTCTGCTGAGGATTAAAGAGTTTGACCACACCGGTGAAGGAGGAGACAACCACAAGACAAGTAGCAGAGTATGTGCCAGTTTCCCAAATAGTCCAGGACATCACCTGTGTCACTTCATGTTTTCTACTGAGTTGCAGAAAAGCCTCCAGATGTCTGTTTTCTACCAATGGACAGTGCTGAATACAGCAAGCACCGCCATGCCAGACCCTCATGCTCAGATTATTTTTTTTTTTTAAAACAATTCTTCTCAAAGAGACACTAAATGTTCACTGCTTTATAACCTGTAAAATACAGGAAGGCAGTAAGGGTGTCCCTCCTGCCCCACAATGCACTCAACCTGCCAGGCTTCATCTCTTGGTAGAGGAAGAGGATGCTAACGCTGTGGCAGTGGGTGAGGAACGGTACCCGTTGCACCGCTTATTCCCACCCCAGGATGGCATTTGGCTGTTCTTGATGCACTCTCCACGCTTCAGACCTGTTATTGGGTCAGAAAGTGCAACTGGAACCAAAATGCTTTTGTTTAAGCTCTCCACTATTGAAATCCACTTGTGGGGAGGGAAGGGAGGTTGCAGAAAAAGGAGAGCAGCCTTTTCGTTCGTGCCACAGTAAGGACCTTGTAAAAATTTCAAAAATGCAAACCTTGAGAAGACAATCGTGTGGTGGGAAAAACCTGCTAGGTAAAAACTGCTTTGCTCATCCCCTTGCAAGGCACAGAGCTTGATTTCCCTTAATGGCTAATGATTAATATATGAAAACAGGATGAATCACCAATATATCTGAAACATGAGGAACGCGATCCTTCAGGTTTTCCTGGAAAGGCCAATATGGCTTAGGAAGAAGATAGAATTTTCCTGTCCTGGATCAAAATTGATCTGTTCTGATATGAAGGACAAAGGGGAAGATGCTGCACAGTGTTTGAACAGGTTTCTCCATCAGAAGTGAGGAGGAGAATGAGTTCCATCAAACTGTATTTTAAAAACTAAACACTTCCTGCTTCACCACACTGCACTCATAAATCGATAGCACTGTCGGTTCGTTAATAACCAATGCTCAACCATTTCCCAAGAACAACATAGATTTTGTTATACACTTACAGGGTAAAAAATTTATAATAGACAAGTCTTAAGAACAATTTACCGACTGGAGAAGTGGTCAGCAAGCTCTCATCTGCTTGCCCCTTTCAACAGAAAGCAGCCATACACTGTAGCAGAAAGTTTGCTTACACCACATGCATAAAAACAACCGTCTCTTAAACACTTGCCTATGGAATAAAAAGCAGAATATTCCAGGATAAACGAAAAATCATAATGTCAACTCAGATCACTGACGAAGCACACCTACAATAAGGATGTGTGAGGAGCATTTGTTAGTAAGAGAACCAAAGTCTCTTGGTATGACAAAGCAGCAGAAACCCTACCTGCACATTTTGTTCTGGTCGTGAGCGGTGGTCCAGGGGGGCCTGTGCCTCCTTCTCCAGGGCGTGTGAGCAGCACTCGGATCTCATACTCCACATCAGGATCCAAATGCCACAGTTTATAATTAGGAGAGTCTACAATGTGTGTTTCTGCCCAGTTCCCAGTTGTCGTCCGATACTCCACCTCTTTCAATATGATGGGCCCATCTCCGATGATGGAGTTGGCGTTGGGTTTGATCCACAGGTAGGTGGCTCCGACAGCCAGCAGCTCCGGAGGGGCGATAGGGGTTGGGGGTTCTGTAGACAAAAAGAAATCAAGAGAGGCCTGAGACAATTCTGTCAAAAGGATCAAATTTCCACTGTTCATCTTTACAGCGATACTGTCCCAAAATCTTTTGGGGCACAGCCACAGTTTCTCCTGTCATTTCTTCATCTCCAAATCTTTCTTAAGAATTTCATCTGTTACTGAAAGCATATGGCTTCTTTGATTTGAGCTAATAATTCAGCCCCCTTACACTGGGGTAGTATTACTGATCCACAAACACCTGCAAAAATACAGTAACCACAAAGTAATTTCTGTTTAAAGTAAAACACAAAAGTCACGTGCAAAGATCAGAAGGTTTATATTTATTTCCTCCTTTAAGCAATAGCGGTTAATATAGTCTTGGAGGGCAAGGGGGGAAAGAATTCTTAAAGAAGACCGAGTGCACTCAGCTTATACCATGTTTAAAAAGGCTCCAGGACAAAAGCTGTTCCTCTGCCCTGTGACCCCACGTGGCAGAATGTCACAGCCATTGGTGACGCTACTGTGGGGCAGCCAAAAGGTAATGTTTAACAGGACACGACTAGCAGTGAGTTGGAAACTCAAATCACTTGCACATTGTGTGATTTTACCAAGCAAAATAAAGACTCAAGATATTTATTACTGGCTGGCTGAGAAAATATTAGCAAATTTAAACACTAGGGATCTTCCCATGGTCAATGACAGCAGTAGTCTGGATGCTGCTAGAACTGATTCTAACCAGGGCTCTTGGTAGCTCAGAACTAAGAAAAGCTCTAAGGCACCAGTGAATCAACACCTCCCGTCATGTTTGACTGCAAAGTTTGCTCAACTCTTCCTTAGCAAAGGTACTCGAGCAAAGTCTGCGTGGGACTTGGTGAGTGCTGAGATGTCTGAAAAACATCATGAGGAGGCAGGAACCCGGCCACTGAGTATCACCTCTGAGATAAAAAGAAAAGCAAGGCAATAAAAGACATCTCAGCAGCACCCTTTGATGGAAACTACAAAAAAGTCTACAGGGCTCTGCCTGCCTGATTTTTATTCCCCCCCTCCATCACTGTATAAATAACACTTGCATATTGGAAGCTGCCTGAATAGCATATGCCTTGTGGTTTTGAAAACCTGAGCTGAACTGTGCAAGATTATGAGCAATTTCTTTAATCTCATCTTGCTTTCCCTCTGTCACACTCTAACGTGATTTGCCCTCAGCCCAGAGGACACAAACTCTATTCTCTTGTGAAAATAAGGTAACATAAAGGGCATCTCTGTCTCAGAAAAAGAAACCTATAAATGTTACAGCCTGCCATTAATTTTAGAGTTCTGTGGGAGTAATTCTAAACCCCTCTTAAAAGTGATTCCTCAAAACCCCAGAGAACTGGAAGACTCCAGGCCCCCCAGAAACGTGGAAGAAAGGAGTGTGAGCAGCACATGATGGGAGGAAGATGGGACTCTCCCCTCTGGAGAAGTCTTGCAGGTTAACATCTGCTCAGCGAAGAGAAACAAATGCACAGAAACCATTATTATACCAAATGATCAACTGAAATGTTACTTAATTTCATTTCCTCTGGCTAACTAATTACAACGAACCATGCTATCTCCTTGAGATCGACTGCAGCAGTTGTGCACCGTAGCTCTGGAAAAATTTAAAAAGCAATTTGAATTTTAATTGTAGCAGGTATCCAATAGGAACAAAAAAATAGTGTCATGAGCTAAGTCTTTTGTGGAATGTTTGTTTCTGCTTTTATTTTGCACTGTCCCCCTAACTCCTGCCACAATCTTTTTCAGATATGAAATGTCAGACTGATTATGCTTTGACTTAGTAAGGTTACTTCTCCAAGAAATTTGCCTTCAAGAAATGAGTGTAGACACGTTTTCATTTAAAAAAACAAATTATTATAAATCACAGTTTATTACTTGTTTCTTGGCGCAAGACAATTAAAAGATAGACTTAGTGATTTTTATTCCCAAGGCAAAAATGACATCTTACCAGACACATCATAGCCGAACATAAGACAAATGAAATATTAAACTCCATCTCCTGGGCTGGAGACTTCAATAGCAACACGATCCAGGTTACTTTGGGATTTGATTGCAAGTTAGAAGACATTTACAGGACTGAGCTTAATTAATAGAGCAGTTTGTCCTGCTAAACAGACATGAAAGTCTCATCTAGCGAGCTTACAAACTACTACTGTCAATCAGATTTAAGCTGACACCCGGCTTTACTGTCTTCTCTCCTTATTTTAGGCCAAATCTAAACACACGCACCCCCCAAGAAAAGTAATGGTAGTTTTCCCTTTCTTCTCCCCTGTTAATTTTTCCCTAAGTATCATTTGAAAAACAGTTGCCACAGAATATCAAAAAATTAGAAGTTTAAACTGTTGCTCCCATTTTCCCAATTTAAGGAACTAAGACAAGCAGCCTTTATAGCAGTTATTCAAGGCCCAGTCCCACTCACTGAAAATAATGAGTTCTCTCCTACTGGCACCAACTGGACAAAAAGCAGGTTTTTTAGTATCACCCTGTACCAAATAACTGTGAATTATCTAAACAAGTTACCCCTTATTTAGCAAGACCAGCACATAAATAAGGCCCATTTTTTGCCCTTTGTAACTAAACACACTTGTTAGTTCCAGATGACCAGCCTGATGCTATGAGCTCACTATTTTAATTAAAATCTCCGTGTGATCTTGATTAAATAAACTTGGTGACAGATTGGCCTTGTACACACTTAATTGTGATCAACCATATTTAAAGCCCCATTTGATCCCTGACAGTAGTTTATATTGCAGGGTTTGTCCAGCCTGTTGCTCCCTTTCAGCCTCCTCCTCCGGGCACAGCGGAGAAAGCCACAGGCTCCCCAGGAACATCGGGAAACTGGATCACTCCAACTGGGACAGTATCTAGCCTGAATCCCAGACTTGGGAAGAACACAGAAAAATAGGGTTCCCAGGTGCCCTCTTTCAAGGAAACAGAAGACACACATAGTACAAGCTCCAAAAGGGAGTTACTGAACACAAGTAGATTTTACTGTAAGTGCTAACCAGGTCCCCTTGTGCAGCCACCAAGGGAATCTGGGCTGAGCTCTTCTCCTCCCATCAGAAGAGGCAATACAGCTGTGGTCCACAGCTGGGATGGGTGAACACTGTTAGGGTTTTAAAATGACAGAAAATTTAGTAGTGCAAACAGTGGGAGAAAACAAAACTAATGAGAAGGACCAAAAAAGACCAAATAGAATCAGAGAATATCTCAAGTTGGAAGGGACCCATAAGGACCATCGAGTCCAACTCCTCACAGGACTACCTAAAACTAAAGTGTAATACTAAGAGCATTGTCCAGATGCTCCTTGAACTCTGACAGGCTTGGTGCCATGAATACTATACTTTCCAACTATTGTGGAAAACACATGTATTTTACTCTTTGGCAACTGTTCTTAAGTGTTTCTACTCTACTACTGGAATATTTCTCTGCGTGACTGTCTAAACAAGGCAATTCTAAGATGACAGAAGAACAACATCTCCATGCATCCTTCAGAAGCAACTAGGAAGACTGAAACATGAGAGGGAAATACCCATCAACTGTTTTCACTGTCTCCTGTGAAATAATCCATAAGAAAAAGGAATTATAAAAATTTTCATTTCAAATGTGGATAAACTGCTTAAGCTATGGATTTTATATGAATGAAGCTTTAATTTTTGAAAATTCCTTCCTTGTTCATAAGACCGTCTGAAAAAATGCCCAAACAAGATGACTATGAGCTCTCATTTGCATTTGTTGGCCTACGGATGGTTTCAGACAAAAAAGAAGCCCTAACTCTACAAAACACCAGTGTATCATAAAGTTCAACCATTCTGTCTCTGAAGTGCTAATCCATACCTTTATTTTGTTACTGAATAATCACGCCAACACGTGAAGCTCCTAATAGAGCTCCCTCAAGCAGAGAAATGAGCTCTCAATTTAGGACTGAAGAGAACCAAAAGACAAAAGCAGAGCGGACCCCGAAAAAGCTGAAACGCATGTTAAATTGAGGAGGAAAGGAGGTTTGTGTCTGGCTGGGCCAACCAGTTTGTACCATTCACACTGGTTGATGAACCTGCAAGTCCTTCCAGCACATCAGTGGTGCGTGCCCCGCGCACAGCCAGGGCTCCAGAGCAGCAGGAAGGCAACTGCAACACACACTGAGCCCTGGCTTGTTTTCTCCCATGCCCACAACACACAGCACAGGTTTGAAAAATCACATCAGAACAGAGAGTGTGGTTTTATTCTTTGGGGGGTGAAGAAGTGGGGATGGGAGCTGCTATCAAAAGATATTTGCCTGACGGCCAAGATGTGTGTTTTCAAACATGCTACTGCTAATTCCCCTACTAATGGGAATTGTAAGCTTTTCTCACAGTGTCCTGAACGAGCAGATGTGGACTGTGCTTGCCAAATGGATAAGGATGGGACTGGAAGGCAAGGAAAGCAAATTTCAAGCTACTCAGAACTTTTTTCAACAAAAATTATAGAGCAAAACATATTTGTATAGTTTTCTACACAATAGTCACAGACTGTTACAATTTAAAAGCTATTGAGAATATAGATACTTAAATTTGCATTTAAGGCAGCAAGCTCTGCCCTTTTAGGAAAAAACAGAATCATGTTAAAGTGCCCGTGTTCTGATTTTTTGCCTCTCCATCCTTTAGGCTGAAGTTGTCACCTTTGCACGACTGTTTTGCACACCTTATTGCTGGCTGTTAGAGATTCACTTGACTGTCTGAGCAGCATCCGTGAGTCCCCTTCCCAGCTTTACCCTGTAGCAATGAGGAGTCTGAGCTCTGAATGACAGGATTTATATTGATGTTGCTTATTAGCACACTTCCCACCGTGGTAATAAACGGAGCAGCTGAATTTTGTTTTCCAGTGATTGTCCACACTTCCAGTTCCATTTATTGCACAAAGAAACAGCACATAGATTTTACAATATTTAGCATGAGACTATTTCACTGGGCTGACACTGTACTAATAGTTTTTTGTCTAAAAGAAAGACATTCAGGTCTCTCTCACACTAACGTAACAGGCTGACAGCAGTGGCACACGTCAACCGTATTGGAAGAGTTTGCCAGTGGCATTAATAAAGTGATTCATTAATTCACCTGGACAGGTAAATTGCATCAGCAAGGATTACAGTCTGTCTACTCCCAAAGAAAAGTGGCCAGACCAATTCTGAAATCAACAAGTTTGAATATTTAATACAAGCCAAAATCTAGGAAAGCGAGAGAAGAGGAAGATTTAGGATTTCCACAGACAAAGGGGCAACGGTTTCACGGAATTATACATTTCACAGGTACAAAAGCCTTTACTGTTGGTTTTGCATCCCCTTATGAAACAGTCCCAGCAGTTAATCATCACCTTTAGATGGCAAAGTTTAACCTCTTCCCCTCCATGCACATCCCCATACTGTGTGACGCAGCCCTGGGGACGCCCGAGTCTCTTCTTGCCCCATTCATCTCATGAACCATCAGCCACAGGATGCTCATGTGCTTAGTAATCAAAGAGTGACAGACAAAATGGAAATTTACCCTTTCAGCTTGTGGCAGGTTGGTTATTGAGCTACAAAGCTAGGACACTCTAGCAGTAAGTGGGAGGCTGCATTTACTACTGCGATATTCTTCTACGAGTTAGCAAATCTAGTGTCAGGACTCTCTGATGCTCCTTCCCAACACAGAATTTATAAAGAGAGGGATAAGTAACTTTTGTACTCTACAATACAGAATACTTATTTGTCACAGCATGCCATGCGCTTTTTTCTTTTACCTTAAGAGATAACACTTCTGTCTACAAGGGACTTGCCAAGTGTTTCATGTGCAAGAAATGGGGGAGAAAATGAAAACGATCCAGAAAGATGTGAAAGAATTGAGCAAAGCAGTCAAAGAATCAGCACAACAGCAATGAAAAACAAGTGACGAGCAGATCTCAGGGGAGAGCAATCGATATCACCAAAGAAAGCAAATGGAGCATGAGAGCCAATATTTGGCAGGATGCTTGTCTTCTGACATTCCCCAAAACCCCAAATTCAAAGACTACAGACTATTCCCTTTACATCTCACAACAGTGTAGATGTAGTACTTATATACAAAGGGAGAACTTGCTGCAGCCTGGTGAAAATGAAGAACACATCTTCTCTATGTGTTTTCCCCTTAAGAAGCAGTGGAAATGCTCCTTGGTGATTTGAATACGTATGTTCTGAATTAAGCAACTGGGCTGCCTAGGTTTAAAGAGAAGAACGCAGTAATGCTCACAGGAGTTACTATAAAACAGCAGAAAACCTCTGAACCATTTCCTAAAAGCACTGCAGTCACCAGGTAAGACTGGAACAGCTGGAACAAACCCTGATTGAAGAAAGGTCGCCTGCGTTAGTGTCCTCTTGCCAAACAAGAATTTACAAAGTCACCCCAAAACCAGAAAAAGTTGGTCCAGACCCATCACCTCCCTGCCTCTGACCATGCTACAGGTTAAAGGGGAGGGGGACGGGGTACCAAGTGGGAATTACAGTAGCGTACTGTTTCATTGGCATCTCACACTATTTGTGTCTCAGAAGCTTAGCCTGAATCCCACCAGAGCCTCAGAGAATGCTTTCATTCCCTAATAAAGAAGAAAATAGCATCGGATTAGTTGAACAGTATCTCATTTCCCAGCGTAAATTAAGTGAATTAGATGGAAGACTCTGCGTTCTAATTGTAAAGCTTATTACAAGCACTCCCATAGATTAGAACTGAATGCTTCTCTTTGAGTCATCATTTGTACTGTAAAAGAGGGGGGAAAAAAGGTGCCTATAGACTCTCCCGTGGCTCCAGACTGGCTCAGTATTGGCAGGTGGGAATCTCCAGTGCCACAGCAACACACATTCATGAGCCTTGGGCAGGGAGAGCTCCAGAAGACAACCCTTCTTCCCATGGCCAGGAGTGCTACCCTGTGTCGTGCGCAGGCAGGCCCCGCTCTCCAGGTGATCTCTAAGAATGACAAGCTCCCCAGGGTTGGGAATCACGGACAATTAACTCTCATTTTTAAAGTGCATGTAATTTACTGAGTTTTTCAACTGCAAAATAGCTACAAAGCGAGATCACGAACAAGAGCAGTGGTATGCTTCTTGCTGCTTATGGAATGACATGGTTATGGAACGACATTCTGTTTACAGAGCTCTTTCATGATCCATGAGAGGTCCAACACAAAGACTTCTGTGCATTAAGAAGTTGGGCATCCATAAGTACATTCCAGTACCTAAAGGGAGCCTAAAGAAGAGACGGGGAGGGAATCTTGAACACGGAGGGTAGTGACAGGATGAAAGGTAATAGTTTTAAACTGAAAGAGGGAAGATTTAGATGAGATATTAGAAATTCTTTCCTACAAGGGCAGTGAGAGCCTGGCCCAGGTTGCCCAGAGAAGCTTTGGCTGCCCCATCCCTGGAGGGGTTCAAGGCCAGGTTGGAGGGGGCTTGGAGCAACCTGGTCTGGTGGGAGGTGCCCCTGCCCAGGGAAGGGGGTTGGAACTTGATGTTCTTTAAGGTCCCTTCCAACCCAAACCATTCTAAGCTGATTACCAATATCCTGGTCTTTTACTGTGTAGTTTCAATATGTTCAAGCCGGTATTAGTGTTCTCAGGTTCCCCTTATAGCGCAGGGAGAGAAATGGACAATTGCAGAGAAGTAAGATATGCACCTTAAAATGAGTCAAAGACAGACAAAATTAACTGCTCCCTGATGCCTCCCCTCTTCTGACTGGCATTAAAATTTAGGTGAGATGCATTTCACCCCCTTACTCTAATTTTCTCAGCTCCTGGCCTTGAGTGTGGAATACAGTCAGGTATCAAACCAGTTAGCCCATTAAGGGGGAAGCCACAAAGCAAGCTGTGCAAAGAACTGCTTGGCAAGAAATAGTACCAAGCACCTGTATGGTCTTTGAATGCTCCCTGAATACCCTCATTCAGGGCACCAGAACTCAGGTGCTGCAGTCTAAAATCATCACATGAAGACAAATGATTATGCTTTTCTCTGGAAATGCAAGCACAATTCACTTCCCTTTTATATATGCAGCCAGAGCATGCACTGGTGACAGTGATGCCCTTTGATTTAATAATTCAATACTTACAGTGCTTGTCAAAAAAAGAATTCTCTTCATTTTCTTGCTAAGACTGTTCTGAGGCTGGAGCATCTTAGCCCCATCTGTTGAGATTGTGCCACACAGAAAAAAAGGTTCAGTTTTCATTTGACCAAAAAAGCAGTTAAAACAAAAAGACCATGACTTTCTCTAACCAGCATCCAACTGCATGTCCAGCATGCCCGAACCAGGTCCTAGTCTCCAAACTCATCCTCACACAACATATTTTTCTCACACAATTAGTAATTTTCAATTTTTTTCTACTTCCCTCATTTTCTTGGAGCTTGCCCTTGATGACAGATGCATCAGATACGCATGGACTAACATTTCATATTAGTCTTGAAATGACCTATGAAGAAAACCGAGGTAGGGTTTAACAGAAGACACATCTGAATGCGGTAATTAAAAAAGTATCATGAACTATGACAACTGAGCATCACCTCTCCTTCAATAAGGGAAATTAAAATATTGGAGCTTTACAGAAACTCTGGTGCAAACATACTGATTTCTCCACTAGAAACTGCTGCACCTGGGTGTCCACCAACAGACATTCGTGTTGCAGGTTACTCCTGAACCTGCGTCCAAGTTCTCTCTTTCCCCCACGTGAGAAATCCCAGGGTCACTATAATCTAAGCATATTTACGCTCTAAGCTGCTTCCTTTAACAGCCAATTCTGTACCACTACAATTTGAAACATCAGTCCATGGGAGGCTCCACCAAGTCTGTACAAATACATATGGAAACCTGCACCCACATCCTATCAGGAAGAAGGTCCTCTCCACCAGTCAGTGGTCAGGGCCAGCTTTAGCTCACTCTTGTGTTTATTTAAGCTCATATATTACGTGTTATTAAATCTATTTCAGCTTTCTGCATGAACAAGCTGCTAATCTCCCATAAGGACTAGAAACGTAAACTCAACAAGCAGCAAAAAAAAAAATGTAGAAAGGCAGGAATAAACACATAAACCGTGAAACATGTAATTTCAGGTCAACTCAAGTTCAAGCACCTTCATCAGTTGCTATGCTACCAGCTTATGATGGTGGGAAAGGAAGAAGGCAACAAGATTTTATTGCTTCTTCTATAGAGGCTATTTAGCAACTTCTACTTTCTGGCACATCTCTGTCCGCAGGATGAAGGATCGTTAGTCTCTAAGCTGCTGAAATGGCAAGTGACTGGAGGTATTGACTACTATGAAGCAGCATGGAATGGTTTGTCTGGATTGATTAAGTAGCTTAATCCATAGCAACCTGCTAGGTTTGCAGGAAAAGCCCGAGGCAGGATTATTCCTTTCATTTAAGGCAAAGCAGGGAATTAAACATCCCATTGCCCTTTAGCACCCTGTCCACCACCTAAAGATGCGCAGAACAGATGAGGAACAGCAAGGAGAAGCGAGGCAAGAGCCAGGCTGGAGTTTAAACAGGAGAGACCACCGTGGTGGAGACTTGTAGACTCAAGGACAACAGCCACTCTGCTGTTGCACCGTTGATCTCTCTTCTTGCACATACATCATGTAGCTCAGAGCTGGGGCGGCCTAAGAAGGGAGGACACCAGTGTGCACTCAAGAACTGCTCACAGTTAATCCTCACAATATATTGGTGAAGCAAGTGTAAGTATGTTGTTTTATAACTGGAAATAATGATTAAGGGATGGCTGTAGGGCCAAAGACTGAAAGTAGTCTTGTGTTCCAGCCTACAGACTTTATAACCCCCTACAAAGAATCGTATGCCAGGCTTGACAAACAAATTTAAGCTCTTCCAGCCCATAAAGCAAAATGTTCTCATTTAAGCATTTATTTTCCCATGACAGATCTGTGAAAAACACTTATCACATTTGACCATGAGGAGGGCAAGTCAAATCTGACACAGCCTCTAAAATCTGATGCCGTAACAGTCGATAGCAAACAGCCCAACAGGGATCTCAGGAAGCCACCACGGAGGAGACACACCACTAAAGCAGCACCCCAAGAATTTTTCAACCAACGTATCTGTATCACGCAAAGCAGCATCAAACTGTCAGGCAACTAAGTCTCGGAGGGGATGGCCACCTGAGCGCCATCACCCGAGTGATGTTTTCTGGATATCAATCTGAGCGAGAACACAGTTCAGATCTCAGTGTTCGTACGGAACCTGGATGAATCAGAACTGACTAATTTTAAAATGAGCTTTGCCAAGCGCTCCTTTCAGGAAGTCACTCCTCCTGCCATCATTGACTGAAATGACACACTCAGGCAGCCTGTGGGAACACGGTTAGCACAAGAGAAGAGCAGGCTTTGCTGTTATCACAGCCATACTTCATTCAAATTTAAGTTCTCTCTCTTTACTTCTTTCACTGGGGGTAAGCATTGATGTACACCCTAGGAACCCTAGAGAAACTACTTCAATAGCTGGCTATCAATGACATTTAAATATTCCTTATGCAGATTCCAAAACATTCACAGTACTAACACCTACAGAAATTGTACTATGGCTTACATCTAAAGTAGCACTTTTCATCTCAGAAATTCAACACAGAGATTAATTACCCTTCCGCTTTTACTGACAACAAATACACAGCAAAGCGTGAAAAAGAGCCAAGTTGCTGCCACTAAGGCCAAGCTGCTTATCCAGCTACGGGAGCAATCTAATCATTTATTAAAATGTCAGTATGGCAAGAATCTTTGCTTCTGGTGGCAAAAACAAACATGCTGTCTTAGCAAGACAGACATTAGGAAGAACAACTTGAAGCTTCATGGCAATTCCCAGAACGTAAAGGGAACTCTGCCACTCTCTCTGGCTAGTGTACAATATCCACAGAAGAAGAAAGCCTGCTGGCCCCACAGAGGCAAACTCCCAACACTGAATGTTTACATTAATACTTATACATTCCAACTATTTTTTTTCTTGAAAGAACGAACAAACTTTCTACTTCTGAATGTAGCTGACAGAATACCTGACAGTCAAGCCTATTAACCCTAAATACGCTCCAATAATATGAGAATCTTTTTCAGAAAAAACTTTCTCCGCTTATTCCATTTTACCTTAAGTTGAACAGGGTTTTGGACCATTTGGGTCTTCACTCTACTAAATCACTGAAGTTCAAAAGTATCTGGCATTACCTAGGTACACCTAAAAGTCCTGCTAATTTAGAGACAATGCAAACAACATTCAGTTTTCTTTCTGTCTTCTGTTTTCTTTTCATATTAATCACATTCATACAAAAAAAAAAAAAATTCTTGAAGCATGGCTTGGTTTGGAACCCGAGGATCCATGTAGATCAAACCCACACAATATGTGTACAGTTTTAAGTGGCACACGGTACCTGCTGGCAGCTGAGAAGTCATACCTGTTGGCACCACGAACTTCATGTCTGATAAACCCCATTTTATTTCAAGAGTCTTAACACCCATATCACAACCCTCCCTGTGGAACAGCATGAAAGAGACATTTCAAAATCTCTCCTGTGTATGAAAGAACCTATTTTGTAGCCATTAAAGACAAGAGATTGAAGGTCTAAGACAGCAATCTGCAGCGGTGAACAATGAATGACATTTCTACTCATCTATTCTTAGCGCTACCAACCGAGGGAGCAGCCAATAGCAGGGAAATTACGGGGGACGGGAAGTGAGAGCTGGTAATTTCCCCAGCGGCAGAACAATGGAAGAAATGGCCAAGTACAGGGAACAATTCCCTACCCAACAGGCCAGACCCCTCCAATAAATCTAATAACCCAAAACTAAGGAAAAGCAAACAGGATACTTGACTACAAAGACTTGAAGGCCACCAGAGATACAGGGTCCTGGATGTTATAGTTTTACTGCTTTTTCTGAAGTCTCCCAATATTTCCAAGAATGCCTGCAGTTAGTTAATATTTTTGTTGCACATATATTCCCTGCTTCTTGTTGTGTTGCTCCAGAGGCAGTTAATAAAACCAAGATCTCCTACCATCAGACAAATCTCAGAGCCTGTTTAGGCTTTGGAAGAGCTGCAGTGTGGCCTCTGGAGTTCAGACTGTAGAACTGAAGTGTTTTTTACCAAGTCCTATATCTGAAAACCAGTGTTAAGTCAATGTTAAGGACAACCTGGGTCCTGCATGGGCAGGATCCTGCGTCTGAGGTTATGCAAAAGAAACCCGTTCCTCTAGAGATGCAGCTGCCTCTGAGTCCCATGAAAGCTTTGTGCATATCCAAGACCTCTTATCAACTTCCTTCAAAGAAAAACCCTATTATAAATATATCTATTCAATGGTAGAAATCGTAGGTTAAGAGATTTTATCAAGGAGCTAACAGAGCATTTACTTTGCTGCAAATCTTCCTAAAACAGAACCTGCAGACATCCAAGCATTATCTCAATATAGGACTAAGTATATTACTAGTAGTTTCTTCATTGAAACCTTTCTATCCAGAATTTTCTGTTCACAGTATATGATTACTCCCCCAACCAATGCAAATCAAACCTAGGCTTTCCTGAGATGGTTCAGATTCAATTTGGATTTACTGATTTAATCAGGTAAGAGTTTCCTACTGCATCTGGTTCCCCATAGGCACACATTTAGTAAGTTCCTGAGATTCAGTGAGTACTCCAAAGGGTTTAAACCAGAGAAAAGAAGATGGGAAATCTACTAAGACATGGAGGAAACTATTTCTTTTTAACATTATGAAGAATGGTACAAAGGATTGAGATCATAATGATTGGTCACCCTTTTGGGATGATGCACAGTGGTACACAAGCTTTGCTCTACAACCTTCCCCAAGTATGACTATCAAACAGGGCAAGAATCATCAAGAAACAGCAATTCACCCATGACTTCTGGTGGAAACGAGACCATCAGCCTACCTAAATATCAAGGCAAAATCTGATTAAGCACTGCACTACTCCAGAGTGGGAGCTGAAATCACTACTGAGTGGGAGCAGTGGATTACAGGTGTTTCTGTACATACACACCTGCAGTGTTTGTACTGTGTCTCTGAGGCGGGGGTGATAAACGCTGTACAAACACCCCCACACCAACCAGCTCCTAACTCTGCACCCCCAGACAGGCAGGACAGAAAGAACCAGGGATTATTCTCAGCCAGCAAGACAGGCTGCAGGCTTTATGCATTATCAGCCTGTTACCAAGTACTTTGTAGTCATAACAACAAAATTGAGAGATGTCAATTACCATAATAGCGAGCACATAATTAGCAGCAGCCTGAACAACATGTCATCCTGTAAAACTGAAGAATCAGCAACTGAAATGCAAAATGACCAACTCGCTATTAGGTACAAAAAGTTTTCTTCCCATATTAGAGTTTCAAATTATGATTTGAAAAATTATTTTTCTCCTTTGGAAGGAATGTTTATCACTTCGTACAAGGACTGTACTTCCTAACTCAGTAGAAAAGTCATTATGTTAGATTCCATTAGGCTGTGATTTGAAGCGTTAATGGATAAACAAGTTCAGAAGGGAAACACCACAGAGTTTGGAAATCTAAGTTTTGAACTCTAGAGCTGCATCTTTCATATCGAAGTAATATATCAAAGTTTGATTATCTGAGCGTTGCTACATACCTAAAACAGGGCTAGGACACATACGGGTTTGTTTTCTGATTACCTTCTATATGTGGAATTCCTGCTGATGCAGATCACTGGAAAATTTTAAGTCACTGTATAAGCTGTCATACATGTCATGGTGAATGTCTGTGCTAAAAATGTTAGTGATTTTATTGCTACATAATTATTAAGCACGGGGTCAAAATTCACCTTTCATACTGTCAGTAACTCCTGTCAGGTACCTGGTGAAACATTCCATTTCAAACACATCTCGGCAGGAAACAGCACTGCAGTGTTTCACTGAACCACAGACACTGTCAGGAACAGCAGCAACACAAAACATCTAGAAGAACAGTCTTGCACACTTGTCTAAAAGGACCTGACCTAATTATGCCTAGTAAAGTGTTCAGTCCCTCCGTTGTTTTTTTTTCTATTTATTGTCTGTCTTTACAAGCAGAAACTTACAATGTCCAAATAAACTCCAGTTAATAACTAACGAGGTCTTTCTTCAGTGTCACAGAAAATAATTTATTGCTCAACCTTGTAAATTTACATTCCTCCCGTGGAGCTCAAATAAAAATCTCTGCAAGTGAATTGTCAGACATAATCACGACCTTCAGAAGAGCTAGAGAAAGACATTACAGGTCAAACTTTACCCAAACTACTTGCACCAGGGAAGTCTACTGCTTTGGAAGGCTCTTGAAACCAAATTCAACAGGCAGACACAGATTATGGTGTAATACTCTGCTTTAATGAATAGCTTCTGATCATTTCGCTATCATTTGTTAACCATTCATCAGCTTAGCTCCTTGTAGATTTGCTTAATTATTTAAGAAATACAAAGATTATTTGGCTTAGTGCCTAATTCTTCTCTAGTTTATGCTGGTACAAATCCAAAATAAATGGAGTTACCACTGTGATGCAAATCAATCAAGTTTCTGCTCTTTTGTTCCCCAGTAATCTGAATGTTGATGATTTCTTATCCTTCACAAGCTGATAAGAACCAGCACCAGAGGAAACTATTTTCTAACCGAATCTGCACTGTGCCTGCTCTGAACCCATTTGCTGCTTAGTGGGACCCTGGCACAGCTCCACAGTCCAATGAACATGATTAAAAACGACTTGATGGACGTAGTCTATTGAACAGGTGGCTGTAACTGGCCTGGAGGGAGAGGAAAAACGCTGTCTGTTAGGTAGAAATACTTTATGCTTTCTAGAATTGTTTAAGCAACGATAGGTCTATAGACCTAAGTACAGACAAATTTCAAGCACCCTAATTCCCGTAACTGTCAAAAACTCTGCAACAACCAGGAGCAAAAAAGTCGGAGCGAGGGAAAAGAAACCAGTGCGTGGCTGCCTGTACTCTTCACTACAACATGAATATTTGATTAGATCCTGGGGTACTGGGAAACAGCAGCTGATGAGAAAGTTAATCAAGAAAGGATGCTACTCGGCCAACACAGTTGTTGGGAGGCAGCGGAGTGAAGCCTGACTCTGAGGGTCTGGCTCAGCTCCCTGACAAATCCTGGGAAAAGCAGAGCCAGCAGCTTACAGTCAAAACAAGCAATGCCAATTGGATAAAGAGTGGCTGGAGACAGAAGAAATTGCTGGGGAGCTACTCAAACTGGCAGGCACACCCTGACGACATCCAACAATAGCCTCTCTGGGCCACAGAGATAAAATAATAGGGTTTTAAATAGTGTAGTCCACAGATGGGTTGTGATAAAGATTACGCAAAACCTTCGTTTTAAGAAGTTTGCAATAATTTCATAAGAGGAAAGAACTGAGCTAAACTCATCTGGACCTTCTAAGCAGCTGTGGTCAGTTCATGCACAGGTATTATACACCCTAAGCAAAGTATTAGAGAATTTTATTTCCAGGAGAGTTAAAGTGATGACATAACCAGAAAAGGATGTGCTGGGACTAATGGAACAGACATAGGACCAGTCCCAAAACTGTGACAAAACCCTATGCAATCAGCTTGATTACAAGCATTCTTGATTATTAAAAGTGAGACAAGAAAAACAAACAGTGGAAAGAAACCTGCTGCTTTCATCTAGCAAAATATATTTCAAAGGCTTTCCAGCAGAAGACATGGGCTCTTTAATATGTTATATTATACATATGCCTTCAACTCTGCTGCTGATCTTGACAGCTGCACTTTAATTTATTTGTGTAACTCTTATTGGAAGTTGAGTAAAATATGGTGAATCTGCAGAGTGATTTAGAGGCATTACGTACACATCTGTCACACACTGCCAGTTTGGACGTGATCTGCCACATGACTGGCAGCCGTTCACTTCAGTGTTCATAAAATCCGTGGCTCTATTTTCCTGGGATCTACCAATATCCATTGCATGAAAGCAAGCTGCCCTGAAACACGGAGAATAAAACTGAGATGAATTCACACGGAATGTACAAGCTTCAGTCGCAAAGACAACAGTGCCCCACTTACTCTGATATTGTTGGAAACGCCTGAACTTTATCTAAGAATGTAAATCACCTCTTTATATACATTTCAAAAACTCCCAATGATACAAAGGCACATCATAACCTAGAAGTAAGCGGATATACGTTACAGGGAGAAACAAGCAGTTCACTCACGCACACTTTTTTTCTTTTTATAGGGTTCTTAGGAGCTCATTTGGAATTTACCGTGCATGTAAATGCCAAATGAATTTCAAGTACTGCATTAGCTGCCAATCCATTACACAATCTCTTGCAATTTTAACTTACAACTTCTAACTGCCTGTGGCACCAGTTTGGGATTCTAGTCCTTACAGTCCATTGCTTGCTATTTAGACGATCTTGTTATCCTGGGGAAATCACAGCATTAACATTTCATACCACCTCCCGAATGAGGTGCACTCAGGATGCAACATTGCCCGGTATTTTATAATGGAAACAGAACACACAGGAGACTACAAATAAACTCTGTTCAACAGCAAAGGATTTCAATACTAAAATTACTTTTATGGATTTGTGGTTATATTTAACCACAAGAGTTTAAGGTCCTCCTTTATGAGACATTGCCACAACAGGTAAGAATGGGAAAAAGACGACAAGATCGCTGCCTCTTCCATCTTACCAGCTGAAATGACTGGGAAGGCCTCACATTCCAGAGTGGGACCTAGAACAACTGGAAGGTCAGCACTCCGTGTCTTCTGTCATCCTGCTACACAAAGAGGCATTTCTTTTGCTGGGAAATCCAAGGCAGAAACAAGGCATTAAGCAGGATCCTAACCCTAGATATCAGGGAAGCAGACTCTGACCCATTCAAGGTTCTGCCTGGAAGAATCCCATGGGCCCTGGACAGAAGAGGGGTCCAGAAGAACTGGCTGATTTTCAACAACCACCTCCATCAAAGCTCAATGTTACCTGGTTAATAAGCTGCTCATTCAGTTATTACCACTGACACCATACAACTACTGGAACTGGTTTCAGGATTCTGCAGAGCACACTCAGCGCAGAATGACACGTACAACAAGAGTTCAAGGAAACGTAGACATCAGGAGCCTGCAACAGCTCAGGACTGTACTCACTGAAGCCAGAGAGGGTTTAAATCACTTGCTGGTGGTTCCCCAAACAGACCGTGAATTTTGTGCTCGCCGTATACTAAAGATTCGCTTCATCAGAAAGCCAAAATTTTCATAGTGGTTTTATGAACATGTTTTTACTGTGATAATTTACACTTATATGTTTAAGCCTGTTTTCACAACAGGCATAAAGAAGGTTTTTGGTTTTAAAGTCTGGACTTTTAAAGGTCTACTTGTAACACCTTTCAAAAGGAACTTGCAAAAACTAAGAGCAGGTCTCCAGCTTCCTGAAAGCATTAAGATAAAAAGAAAATCAACATGAAACAAAACCATTTATTTGCATTATTTAACACAAGGACACAAAAAAAAATCTGAAGAAATAAAACTAGACTGCAGCGCAGTTTGTCTTACCAGCCTAAGATAAGGCCTTCACTAAGCTTTCATTGTGTAAAACCAGCAGGCAACATAGCAGACCCTGAAGAAAGCAGCACACACAGCGTTCCCATGGCACACTCCCACAGGTATCCAAAGCCGTCTCTCTATTATTTGGCCAGAATAAAATCCACAAGTTAATATCCACAATTAGCTAACTTGACCCACACGGCCTTTTCAAGTACCTTTTAAGTGCCTTTTACTTGAATTGTATGTTACAAACCCCTTCAATTTTTTTTGTTTGATTCATTAAGTTCAATGCCTCTCTCACACATTTAGTAACAGCAGTATCTGGCTTTTCAATCAGCAGAATCCTTCAAGAGATCTAAGGTAACCACATGAAAGGAACACAGGCACGTGGAAGTTGAGATTTAAAAAATTTCACCTGACACAATTAATGACTTGGCTAGGTTAATTTACCACTGAATTGCACCCAATGCCTATCCTCAGAAATCACAGTACAGATTTATGATTCTAAGCCTGGGAATCAACATTTCCTAAATAAGTCATAAGAACCAGACATCCAAGATCCAGTGATGAAAATCTACACACCTAAGACCTTCTCAGGACAAGAAGCTCCTGCCACTGTGCCGAGGCAGGGCAGCAGCAGCACCACCAGCTCACTTGTCTCTGAGCAGCCCGTCTGGTTTTCAAATTCATTGGAGAGAGAGATGTCCCAGTGTGATGTCAGCTTAGCCAGAATTATTCACTCTTCCTTGTTCGGTTAAAAGTGCCTCGACATTCAACTCAGTTGTGCTTACATACAAGACTTTTCAACGAAAAGTAATTTATGTGGATAGTAATAGCATATACATCTCACGAGTAGCTGTGAAATAAAACTAAAGGCATCATTTTCTTCTATGTAAACAAGAAAAAACGCTTTGTAGCTGCATATGATGAGAGAATTTGCAGTCCTGGGATTCTTGTGCTCCTTGTTAAAAAGCACCTTTCAGAATGTTGCTACAACTTATTCAGTACATTTAACTATAGAGTAGTGTAATGCAGAAGGTAAATGCAATGACTCAAACTAACACTTAGACACCACGGCTCTCCTGTACAGAGCCAATTTCAAGGCAAACGTATTAAGTCCTGTCTATAGAAGACAGAGGCTCTAGATGATGGATGTACAAACACAACAGCTGAACACAGTCACAGCTAGGTAAGGCACAGATAAAATTTGACACGTAAAAGGAGCTAAGAACTGCAGTATGGTTCATACTGGGAAAAATATCTTCTCATTACCTCTATCCCAAGATTACCCGTATTATAGGATTTACAGGATACACTACTATTGCTTCATTTGTTGGAAACAGCAGTGGAAAATGTGATCATGGATCATTTATGATTGTTCAAATGACAAGTCACTCATGGAACAGTTAAGAATTGCAAACTGAATATGCTACACACTTCCAATCCCTTCTTTTTTGCACCATCAGGATTGAACAATACACTGTAATGCACAAAAATTCACTGTCAGTGGAATTAGCCTAAAATGTGCTTTAGCCTAAAATGATACAACAGGTAAGATCTATGTTCTGCCACTCCAACTTACCTGGCCTTTACAGTTTCTGGTTAATCCATGTCAGTGTGTCCAATTTACAGACAAGTAAGTGGATCCAGCCTTACTAAATGATTCACCCCACCTCTACTAAACACATGATCCCATTCTTTTTCCTTCAAGTTTCTCAAAAACAGACAGGGGTTCATTCTTGGGCCCACAGGAACTGTTCTGCTCCCTCTTCCCAAGGGACCAAGAGATTCTGTGCTGACCTGTGCCAACTCACTTCCCACGTGGGGACAAGTATATCATGATTAAAGTTTAGGCATTTCTCATCACCTAACCAGCCATATACCCAATATATAATGTCAAACGTGTTCACCATACAAGAAATTTCCAAATAGCAAACAGGGAACACTGGGTACAACCCCTGAGTGCATCCATAAAGACCTACACAGGCCCATCACAGCCAAAGGACACGGCTTCTTCCTTTCTGCATGTGACGGGAACACTCCAGGATTTATGCCTGTAATATGCAGTTTTAAGGCCAGCTTGTTTAGTGGGTTATTTTTTCTGGTTGTTTACCAGAGTTCAGTGGCCCTTATATGCAGTGTGATGGCTTAAAGGACTGCTTGTTTTATTTCCTTTAATAAGATAAAGAGATACCCAACAGATGAATCAATGAGGAGAAGCAGCAGCACAGATTTGATGTGGCAGCAACAGTTCCCTTTCAGTGTTTAATAGTACAACAGGTTCTGCTGTTGTACTTATTTTTTAAATAAATATTTTGTGGTCACGCTAGTACTTTTTTACATAAGTATATTCACCAGCACTGGCCTGAGGGATGAAGACCTTTAGCCTTTAAGATGTGTTGCAAAATCTGACAGAATTTGCAGTAAAGGGGCAGCTGCTGAAAATTACTCCATGACAACAATGAGAAGGAAAAAGTGTTAGAAAGGTTGACATTTCAGACAACCTCCTGCATTTAGAGTAGCCACCCAAATGCACTCCCTAAGTCTGTGCGTTCTAAAATATCAGCCCTACTAACTTTTCTTGTTAAAAACACACAAAAATCCAGACAGTAGAAAGGTAACTGCCACACTGTAGAGGTATAAAATGGAAAACAAAGCTTCTAAGGAAGCTCTCCGAGTACAGAAAATAGGACTAGTAATGAGGCAATCTAAATCTGTTCTGAAGAGCAGAGATGAGAAAGGAAGAATATTACTTCCCTGATCTGTTATTTCCTTTAAAAGCTCCCTTAGAATGAAGGCAGAGCTGCCTCTATTTGAATTCTACTCCATCTGGTCAAGAAAGTAAGATATGGGAAGAAAGTAAGGAACAGTTTAAGGAGCAAACCTCCTTTCATAAAGCAATGATTTTGGTGCAAACTTGCCGTGACTCTGTTCATCATGCCCTGTCTCAGCAGCAAGGGTGGCACAAACTATTTGTTCACCACATCCCCCCATACAGACCCCAAAATGTAGAAGACTTGCCCAGAGAAGCAGATCATTTTTACAGCAAGTGCTTGGTCTTTCCACAAAAGGTGAACACTAAGAGTATCTTAATTTTGGGGGGTTAGCAGAGTCAGAGACTTTGTAGAATACATTCAGGAAGGTCCTGAGAGACAGATAATTTAAAAAAACCACAATACTACTTGTGGGAAGCAGCACAAGCCATGACATAAATCAAAATCAGAACTAGAATTCCTCTCTGCGTCAGCTAAAATACATCTATTTTTGATGGCACATCTATTTTAAATGTTTCCAGTTCCTGAATTTTGTCATGAGAACCGTAAGGGACAGCCAGAGATGAAATAAATCCCAGAATACCGAAGGGGTCAGTTAAATGAACTCCAAGTGAAGAACAAGCTGATCAACTTTGGGAGAAGAAACTTATTGTTAAACGTACATTGTAAAAGAGAAAATGCTGTTGGTTTGCAATGGATTCATTCTTACCCTGCCCACATCTCCCCACCTGTCAGCGTGACACGGCCGGAGCGACCACAAACACCAACTCTGCGGATACAGGGTAATTGGACAGGGAATCACTTTCTCATTTTCGCTGCTTAGGCTCCATAATGCCTATTGCTCTCTAGTTTCATCCTCTCTCTGCCTTCTGAGTGGACACGGACAAAAAAGATTGGTGCCCTAGGGTTTTTGCTAGTGATAAAGAATATATGAAGCAAAGCTTGTTACAACTTAATATACTCTTTGTTTGAGTCTGACATCCTTTCCATCAGCAGCAGGCACAGAGTAGAGATGTCCAGCTCTCACGGACCAGCAGTGTATCGGTGTGGCATCCTGCCCCAGGACTGGCTAGCTACCAGCAATCTCACAGACAGATGTATCCATATGTCCTATTTAGATGATACTTCTACAGGAGGAGGGAGGGAACCTTCTCTGAAATCACTAGAGCAATTTATACCCCAAAGCAAGCCAGCCATGAGCAACTGTGATGCTACGAACACTGGATGCTGCTTTCTCTTCACTAGATGTTGTTGAGCAGACAAGACTCCTGTGTGCAAAATACCCTCTCCAGGTAGTATCAAGACCAGTGATATAGATTTAAAAGAAAAAAAATAAACAAGGGAAGCCAGAAAGATGGCTTGTTGTCCTGTTTGAATTAATTTAGGTTCCCAGACTTCCCAGTTATTGGCCTTCCCTCCCCACAGGCAATGAGCCTCCTTTGCTTTCAATGAAAGCTCAAGCAAACTGGAAAGAACTTCTTTGGTGTGAGGGTGGTGAGAACCTGGCCCAGGTTGCCCAGAGAAGCTGTGGCTGCCCCATCCCTGGAGGGGTTCAAGGCCAGGTTGGAGGGGGCTTTGAGCAACCTGGTCTGGTGGGAGGTGTCCCTGCCCAGGGCAGGGGGGTTGGAACTGGATGATCTTTAAAGTCCCTTCTAACCCAAACCATTCTATGATTCTATGAAACACTTGGGCTCAGCGGCCCAAATCCAGTGCTCCCTCCTCCTCTCCACCTTACATGCCTGCAAAGGAGGAATTTCAACATCTTGTAGATAAACACAGACAGCCTGGAGTGGCTGGGATTAGCAGAGTAGCCCAGATCCCCATTGCCAGATTGTCCAGGGCACAAATACCTCTTTTTGTACTCATCACAGTGATACTGTGTAGCAGCACTTCCCACAGGTTAATTATGTTACAGCAGAGAAACTTGTGACTTGGCTAAATTTTATATCTTATATACTCTTCACTACTTCCTGCTCTCAAACCCTTCTCTAATCAATCTGAGAGGAGACAGATGGAAAAAAGATCCTTTTCAAGTAAAACTGCAGCTATGGAAAGGGATTCCAACTGGAAAAAAAGCACCCATCAAAACACTCTGCTTTCCTATGCATCTCTTTAAAGAGTCTTGCAAATGCCAATGGAAATGATGGGGCGTCTGATGTTTTGACAGAAGCAAGAACATCATTAAGGTAAGAGCTGTCAGCAGGTATTTTATTTTCTCCCTGAAGAATAAGGCTACTGTTTAGGCATTACTTTTTTACTAAATCTTTTTTTCTTTTATTTCCATTCTATAATGCAATCCTGAAAGATGGCATACTTTATTTGCCTGTGAACTAGATAGATTAGAGAGTAATAGTGACAGCTTGTGAATAAAAGCACCATAACCACGCATGATTCAAAGTCAGCGGCCAGCAGAGATGCACTAATTGCTCTGCCATCGGGATAAGAGAGGAAAACCATTCCGTACCCCGGTGTTTTCCTTATTAACATACCCAGGCAACAACGCTTGGGTAAAATAACGTAACAGCAAGATGGTACCAAAAATTTCACTATTTCTTACACATTAAATAATGGCATATAAAGGTTAAATCTAAAAAAAAAAAAAAAAAAAAAAAGGCTTTCTATATATATTTACAAACTCATCAGACCCCAAGTATGAATTAAAATGATGGCCTGAGCAGCAGCACACAGCAGACAGGCTGATGACATGAAACACAACCATAGGGACTAAAGAAGGGGGAATCTTGCCCACTGGATAACACTGGGGTCTTTCATCTCAGCAGGTGGAAGATGAGAAATCAGAGCTAAGGTAGAACCTAGCTCAGGGAGCAGGCTTAGGAGTACAGACACAGGGTCTACAGGTGCTGAGAGCCCTACTGACCCCAGCAACAAAGTCCAGAGCATGAGCAAATCATCGTTACTATAATCCAAGCTAAATGACTTTTTTTGTTCACTACTTGCTTAGGAGACCTCATCTCCTGCAAAGCCACTGGGAACTCAGAACCACCCACAAGCAAGTTCTTCACATTAACAAGGTGGGGGGAAGTTGAAGGCGGCCAGCAACAGACTTTAGGAGACAACTGGTGACAAGAAACAGATAAAAGAATGAGATCAAGGAGCCAAATCTGAGGAACTGTAGAGGGAACAATGCAGAACACTTCACCCAAGGCTTTCAGAGAGCCAACAGGTGCTGCTCAGAGGAACAATGCCTGGAGATGCACCATGAATATAAATGGAAGGTCAGCCCAAGGTGCCAAACACTGCTACTCAAAGGCTCCAACTCAGAGAATTCAAGTCCAACTCTAGCAATTACAGCACCAACAGGAACTGCAGTTCTTCAGACAAACAGAGTTTTGAAGGTTCACTCAGAGGAAATTCCTGGAAGGTACTCAGAAACTCAGTGACGCTTATTTAATCCACCACACAGAATAAGAACTAAAATCCTTTCCCAAAGAAGCACTACATGTCAGCTTGGTACAGAAGATTAGAAAGGTCAAGCAGATCCACTAAAACAAATGCCTCAGAAGACATTTATCAATAAAAGAATGGGTTGAATCCGAGAGTGGAAATACAGGGTATTTCTTTATCAGGAATAATACAATAGATGTTTATGTTCTGTACTAATTCGTTTAATGGTACTTATTCAGAAATCCTTATTTAGTTATTAAAAAGACAAGTGGCGTGTGAATAAGTATTGTTAGATGACTTGAATACTGAAGCGAAGGCATTTTCTATAGAAGAACAGCAGACGTATGAGAGAATGAGTCAGATATTTATGTTCCCTATTTAAAATAAAATTAGCAAGCTTTTAGAGGAACACACTGTTTCCAGATACGTAAAAGCATTCATGATTACATCTGCAGTTTCCAGCCAATGCAAAAGTTTTACTTGTTCTAGTCAATACACAGCTTTTGCTCCATTCATATGGCACCTAACAGTGATGAACACTATCTCAGAGAGTAAAACGAACACCAGCTTCAAAGTTGTGTTACTTTCACAGTGAAAACATCAGGGAAGGGAGTGGACAGATGCAAAAAATGCTCACTGTACACAGAAAAGCTGTTTGGACAAATAAGCTCATTCATCACAGCTAGCACAGCAGGTTTGCAGCTATTTCCATACTTACCTAAGTGTTAAGAAATGTGTGAGACAATGCATCTTCACATCTCTAGATCATGCTCTCAGAATTTCCTAGCCACATATATTCTCAAAGCACGTGTCACATACGCACACTGATTTGGTGCAGGCTCTTAGGGGAAAAAAACCATGGTTCAATGCGATCAAATCAATGAAATATTTAACAAAAATTCTGAAATTACTCATTTTTAACTACC
The DNA here is from genome assembly GCA_033628505.1 of Tringa tobata. Classification (NCBI taxonomy): domain Eukaryota; kingdom Metazoa; phylum Chordata; class Aves; order Charadriiformes; family Scolopacidae; genus Tringa; species Tringa tobata. The sequence goes on from JAHREE010000553.1 coordinate 2,225,131, forward strand.
AAGAAAATCTGTATGGGCTTTTCAGCTTTTGCAAGCAGGTTCACAGACCAAAATTTCCTATATAAAACAGACGGCAGGGGCATTTACTGTAGTTTCTTTTCCTCCAAGAAGTTGTTTTCAAGAAGTTTCTTTCTTTTTAACCATTCAACAGTAAAGCATCTTGACTAAAATAAACCTTGTTACAACATTCAAACTGTCATATTCAACATTCAACTGACCGCATTAAAAATGAACTAGCATTAGCCTGTGTAAAAGCAGCACTCCTAAAGGCTGTCTTTAAAAACCAGGAAAGGCTTTTGTTGACTAATTAAATTTAAAACCCCTTTTTCAGTTGATAAGTAAAACGCTAACTGGCTGTAACTGATGCCACTTAAGATATCGCAGGCTCTGTGCTAATGGTCTGCCTGCCTTTCGCTTGGAAAAAACTGGAGAATTCAAACTTTCTTTCAACCCAGTATTATCAGGCAGTGGCTTGACACTACAACGACTTCCACAAGCAGCAATATTCATCTAGAAAATATCTCCTTTTAGCTCTCCCGCTCCACAGAAACTGTGTGATGGAACCGATTCAAGTAAAAATATAATGGCTTACTTTTGCACGAGTTGTGGCTGGGGACCGGAGAGGAACATATTTTTCCCTTCATACAGTTCATGGTGGGACTACACAAAGATCCAAATACATTAATTCCTCCCTAAGGGCATCAAGGACTCTCAGTTCCAAGTCTCACCACTTACTCCAGATTGCACTTTAGAGACCCATTTCCTGCTCAGGATACAGCCACGGGACCAAAAGCAGAGAGAAGCAGGAAGAATTGGGCAAGATAAGAGAGATATAGCAGGAGGATAAGCAATGTGGCAAGCTCTAGTTCTGATGGGTGTGCAAAAGCATGCAAGAAGGGGTGGATTTAAGTGATATATCTAGCCCTGCACAGAGCTAGGGATGGCCAAGACTCCTGCAGGTGCTGGAAGCTGACCACTCAGTGTGAGAAGCTCCAATGACCTCTTCTGAGGTCTCATCTAGGTCTCATCCCATCTAGGTCTCATCCCCAAACACCCCTCAGTCCAAATGAGCCACAAAGAACTAAATGAAAAGGCGAATTTCCTTACTATCCCGGAGGGGGTGCCTAAGCAGCGCATTCAAACCAGAAGTCAATGTTCGTACCTGCCACATGGGATTTACTTCGAGGATCCCAGAGGAACAGGCGTAGATGTGAACAGCACACTTGGTAGGACTTCAGGATAGAAACGCACATCCCTACAAAATTTTGTTTTCCTTTTCTTCTTGGGTATGTATTTCATGCAATATTAACCACGCCCCATCCTTCATGATTTTATTACTCTAATTAAGTTTGCATTTGTTAATTTTCCTGAAAATTGAACCCAGCGGGGTTTTACTGAATACTGAATACTTTTTTTTTTTCTTCTCCAAGTGATGGTTCCAAACAGGAATATAATAACATCGATAATGAAAAGCAGGCTGCAGACCCTACCAGGATACGTGACAACTCATTTAACATATAAATTGTTTGAGGTATTATTTCAGGTTAGCGATCCTAACGCACCGCCACATTTTATGCCATTAGCCTCAGGGCCCCAAGCACAGTCATTTAGTCAGATATCGTGTTAAGTCCCCTGGGTTCAGTTTTTCACAAATGTTAACAAATACAGGCTTAGATTTGCAGCAGAGCAAAGGCTTGCTTTCAGGCACGTGATACACTGCAGAGGGAGATCTGTACCTGTGTTTGCACTCCTGGGTGACTGCATCCACTGTCCTAACCAAGCACAGAGACTATTTCAAGCTCACCGTGCCATACAGCTACAGCCACTTTAGAAATAATAAGAAATAATATAGGCATTAAGTGAAATCTAGTACAGCTATTTTGAGCATTCGTTTTAGTGGTCTAATGAAACGGCCTCAGAAAGCAAGTGCCTCAGTTGTTTATGCAGTTAATTGAGAAAAGCAGCTGCCTTTGAAGTTGTGGAGAGGTCTGCCCAAGTTTAGGTATTCGGCTCTGGCAGAGCGGATGCCAGGTATTGACAATTAACAACAAAATTTCTGTTTGAAAGCTTCCGAGAATTACAAACACCACCAGAATCACCCCCTTTCAGTTTGTCTCCTGTCTCCATCTATTTACAAAGGTCTAGCAAATACCCAATTTGATTATCTGCTGTGCACGTAGAATGACTTTTTCCTGTAGAGAGTCTGAAAGCACAGGAGGTTCTTGCCGGGCAGTGCGTATACTTCTGGGACACTGAAGCAATTTTTGAGTAATACCTGTAATCAGAGCTACTACCCAGCCAGACAGGGAATGCTAAGTATTGAAAAAATACAGTTAAAAGCAAACAAACAAAACATTATCTAGATCTTGAACTATGACGTCTTTTTTTGAATAACCACTCACTAACACCTGGGGAGAAAACAGCAGAAGAGAAGAGCTGAGTGTTCTGTTTCTTTACAAGCCCGTAGCTCCACTGGCCAACATCTGGATCACGCAGTCCAGATTTGGCAAGCACAGATGATTTGTTCCCCGAAAGGGAATTCTAAGATGAGCAAATCATGATGGAGTCTGCAACGATCAGTGGGACAAGAAGAACACATGGAGGCAATCAACAGTTGTGCTGCAAGTTAGATTCTTTTGTGCTTTGCACTAATACAGTTTTGGGGCTTGTTTCAATTTTTTGTTACTCAAACACATTTTGTCGCAAAGCATTTCTGAACCATAGTTTGATCATAAAAGTTGACTCATTTCTCCCCATGGATATCAATATAGTATCTCACATACCCAGTAACAAGCTGAACTTCTTTTTTGCTCTCAATTTGCGACACGACTGCCTGGAACATTAGTTTGTTCCACAGACACAAATGGTAAGAGAAAGAACACATTAGAGACTGTAACTTGTACGTATCTGACAGCAAATTCTTCTTAGCAATGCCTAAGCAATTCTGGCTTAATGGAGAAACAAAAATAAAAAAAAAAGCAACACTTTGTGTACAATATTCTCATTACTTGTTTTGAAATAAACTGGCTTTTCTCGTTTGCTTTTTACAAAAACACATAGAAAGCAACGGGCAGCAATAGTGCAGTCCCCACACGAGGAACCGCGCTGCTGTAATTGCAAATAAACCTCGACTATTTTGGAGTAACCCTAGCAACTCAAATGTCTTACTGACCAATTATTAGTTATTTTCTCCATTCGTATCTACTAGAATTACCTACTGTATTTTTCCTTTGTTCAGATTGGAAACAAGATAAATACACGCTGCAGAAACCAGAGGGCCATTTGTCTGATCTTACTGACACAGTGTTGATTGATGTAAGGAAAATTATCACCTCACCTGCAGCAAAACGTTTTGATGTGAACAGACACATCGATGAGTGGGTAACATTATGGCCTGTCACTCGAATTGCTGCTCTGGAGAGCAGCTAATGAGAAAGAGAAGTAACAGGTGCATATGAAAATGTAAGAACTGACACAAAGATGTACAATGGTTTTACCCAGGACAGAAACCTCCCTTTTTTATTTCTCAAGCAGGTAGTACAGGATATACCTGTGAATGAAGTAAATATTGGAGGTGGCTATTTTAGTGTACATGAGCCATGTGAAATAATTTTCATCTAGACTGCCTCACCAACCGCACGGTATTAAACTTTGAAGGGTATTTCTTCATGCTCTCAAGCGATCTTCAGACCATGCTTTGAGTAGAATTTGTTCTCCTACAGTTCCTCTCAGTGTCATTGCAGAAGCCCTTTCTCAGGCAAGTAGTAAGTCCGTTGCTGCTGTACTTACCTCTACACTATTTATTTTTTCCTGCTGACGTCCCAGAACAATCTGATTCAACACTGCCATTCGTTATTGCTGCAGTGCCTTTGAGGAGGACATACAATCCTCTGTCAAAACTCAGGAACAGCCCCTCCCCCAAAAAGCCCAGGAATAAAGTGCAGGCTCCTATAGAAAGTCCAGCTTTCACTAAGAAAGATGGTACAGAGGTTTCTTAGACTTTATAGAGTTAAGCAAATCATACAAGTACATCGTATAAAAATATACTGGAGTGTTTTGCAGGCCTTTAGAGGTCACAGACATTCCACGTTGTGCATATGCCAATTCATATGCTGTTTCCACAGAAAATTCAAGCCATTCACAAGACCAGCCAGCTTGGATAGTGAGCACCGAGTTGTATTTTTCAAGTAAATACATCTGTTCAGTTCTTTCCCCCCAGTCGCACTCCATTTGACTTATTTTCTAGCTATAAGAGCTAGAGAGGTTCTATCTCAACTAACAGCAAGTAGCATTGTAAGCCACAGAAAAAAAGCCTGTTTAAGGTCAGGTTGTAGGTCTACTTACCTGAAATTTTCAAGTCAAACTTGAAAGAAAAAAAAACAGCTAAGGCTGCCAGCCTACTGAGACTTCAGCAGCAAAAATAAAACTTAATTGATAAAAACATAACCCTTGTTAAATACTAGTAAGTTTTAGATGTCTAAAAAGTCTTAGCTATTGAACAAGCAGCAACTTAAGTGTTCATATAAACCCAGAGTTTTCCAAAACTAACCCAAGTCTGGATTCTGCCTTACACATCACAGTGTTACCCTGAGTAGTTAAGCAACAGAAGCCCTTTAAGCTTACTGTGAACCTTAATTAAGATTTTCCTACATGTTTGTGCTCCAGTCAACCCCTTCCATTGGTTTGGACATGCAAACATTATCATCCAGCCTCTACTCCATCATGCTTACCATTGAGTCGACACAGACCACCTTACAATACCAGGAAGGTATTTCTCTGGGTGGGAACCCCCTCCATCCCTTCCCACCTAAAATACCCCCAAGCATCAGCTGAAGCAAACAACAGGATTTGTACCAAAAATCCCACCTCACCTCCCATAGCAAGTGCAACAAAAAGTATCACCACCCCTCATAATCTAATGCTATGGATGTAACAGGAAGAAACAGCAGAAGCAACTTCTAACCTCTTAAGTCATATGAAAACCAGGTGAATCTTTCTTCATCACTCAATACTTAGCTTTTTATTTCAGGTTTTTATGACACAGAGTTTTAGAATGCCCTGCAGACCACAACACCCCTTCCATTTCTTACCTCTCCCAGGCTGTATATATTTCTGCTGATTTTCAGTTTAAAGTTCAGCCCTGAAATTTACTTCTTAATTTAGGTTGTTCCCTATGAGAGACTCCAAAGTATTACACTGAGAGATCAATTCTTTCTCTTTTCTCACAAAATACATTTTGAGGCAGTAATAAATGCTAGAAATTCCAATACGCTGCATGGTGTGCTGTTCACTGCGATAGCTGTAATGATGGGTGATAGGTCTTGGTATTTCCACAAAAAGCATTCCAGAGCCTGTGAGACATTGGGGAGTATTGAAACCACCACACAACACTCCTGCAAAGAACTAAAAGGGTGGCAGAACCAGTATCATCAAGATCTGAGTCTCATTTATTCCAGAAGTATACACATTTCATTTTCCACTACGGCCAAACCACCAGTTCACCTGGTTGCTGATGACAGGCCAGTTGCCAATACTCACTAAATACTTTCTGTGCTCTATTCCTGCCAGGGTTAAAGCACATCAATACAGAAAGAAACACGAGGCATTCTGAAAAACTTTTGCTAAAATCCAACTACAAATCTGGAAAATATACCTCTTAATGAGGTACTGACGTCATAGAATCATCGAATGGTTAGAGTTGGAAGGGACCTTAGAGATCATCCAGTTCCAACCCCCCTGCCCTGGGCAGGGACACCTCCCACCACACCAGGTTGCTCAAAGCCCCAGCCAGCCCGGCCTTGAACCCCTTCAGGGATGGGGCAGCCACAGCTTCTCTGGGCAACCTGTTCCAGTGCCTCACCACCCTCACAGTAAAGAATTTCCTTCTGGCATCTAATCTAAATCTCTTCTCTTCCAATTTAAAACCATTGCCCCTTTCCTGTCACTGCTCTTCCTGGCAAAGAGTCCCTCCCCAGCTCTCCTGTAGCTCCTTCAGATATTGGTAGGCTGTTATAAGGTCTCCCCGGAGCCTTCTCTTCTCAAGGCTGAAAAACCCCAGCTCTCTCAGCCTGTCACCAACCAAAAGGTTGTCTGATAAAAAATGTCTTCTTACCACACCTGAACTGAAAACCAACACTTCAAGTCTCAATTAGCTGTTTCTTGAGGCATCCAATACACTTTCTTATTAATACATTTATTACTTGTTACTGTATTGAGTCCAGAAGTTCATGATGAAGGCAATAACCATCTCCTGCCACATGAAACAATCTGAAACACTCTGTGAAAAACTGCTTTTTCTTAAGCATGTAGTACACATCTGTAGTTCCTTTCTTTGGCACTGATGAAGAGGCTTGTGTTAGAATTGGGGAAAAAAATAAATAAAAAATAATCGACGTGCTTAAAAGTTTCCCATTCCACAGTAAGAAAGAGAAAAAACATGGTAAGGAAAAGTATTCATTGTGGAAACAAAAGAGAATGTTTCACAAATGTATGTGAAAGTTCAGTTTGAGATACTTTCCCCAGAACCGAGAGCAGCGCTTCAGCAGAACAAGGGACCTTGCACAGATATTCACGATACATAAGATCATCAAACAAAGCCAAGATCACGGTCAATACAAGTTCCTACACAACAAAACATTCAATACTTCATGATTTATCATATTATAGCAGGAAGACAAGCTCTGACTGTTAGATGGAAAAGCTGGAAACATTTGGCTGGAATAAGGTATAGACAGTAAGAAGATATCAAAGTATTTAAAGCGCTTACCTAAGGCTGCTGAGCTCTTCTATAATTTAAGAACTTTTAATCATGATCAACCTCTTTTTGGAAAATAATCCATGTTATTATATGGTATTGCACATGATGCAAGAATGACTTGTAAATTCTATGGCTTGCATATTGCAAAAGGTCAAATTAGATTAAACATTTTTTCTTTCTGTCATCACATCTGTAAGTGAGATTAGATACAGGAAAAACAATAACTTTCTTATGAGTATAGAATTGCTACACCTGGGGCTGAGACACGCAGAAAATTCAGATTCTCTATTTTGGAAGTAAATCTTGGAAGAGAGAAGTCTCATTCCTACCGAAACTATCACAGCTTTAATAAAGACTATTAAATTTTCCTTTTTGCTCAGGAAATACCAATAATCCTACTGCAAAGACTAGAACAGTACTGTGATTCCAAGAAGATGACATAAAAAAGAATTATGGTGAATTCGAGGATAATTCTGTAACCGAATCACAGAATGGCATGGGGTTGGAAGGGACCTCTGGAGATCATCCAGTCCAACCCCCTGCCACAGCAGGTCCACCCTGAGCAGGTCCCACAGGAACGTGGCCAGGTGGGTTTGGAACGTCTCCAGAGAAGGAGACTCCACCACCTCTCTGGGCAGCCTCTTCCAGGGCTCTGCCACCCTCACAGCAAAGAAGTTCCTCCTCATGTTGAGATGGAACTTCCTATGTTCAAGTTTGTGTCCATTCCCTCTTGTCCTGTCACTGGACACCACTGAAAAAAGACTGGCCTCATCCTCCTGACACCCAAACTTTAAGTATTTATAGGCATTGATCAGATCCCCCCTCAGCCTTCTCTTCTCCAGACTGAAAAGACCCAAGTCCCTCAGCCTTTCCTCACCAGAGAGATGCTCCAAGCCCCTCATCATCTCTGTAGCCCTCTGCTGTACCCTCTCCAGCAGTTCCCTGTCCTTCTTGACCTGGGGAGCCCAGAACTAGACACAGTGCTCCAGATGGGGCCTCACCAGGGCAGAGTAGAGGGGAAGGATGACCTCTCTCGACCTGCTGGTCACACCCTTCTTGATGCACCCCAGGATGCCACTGGCCTTCTTGGCCACAAGGGCCAGAATTAATTTCCTCAGCCTCCTTGACTCAATTCAGTGTTAAGTAAAGCTAAACTATAGCAAATTGGCAGAGCTGTTGAGAGGACCATGCATATGGTGAAAAGGTTCTGTCTTGGAGACAAAGAATGTATTTTTCCTAATTACTGTCCACGTGCAATTCAATTCTAGATAGTGGAGCTAAGCCCTGCCTGCCTTCAACATGTGCCACCTGATCCGTACAGCTTTCAATGTGGTCCTGTCCTTTCATAGCTGGGAGGAGAAACACTCAGTTGTTAGAGACCATTTACAAACTCAACTCTCAGAGCTTTGAATACATCATTTAATATTGCCATCGAGTGAACATCCCTAATTTTAAATCCTGAAAAAGATAATACTGATAGATTAACACATACAAGGTCTCATACTTAGACACATAGAAGCTTATACAAACTACAACATTTCAGTTCTCAAAAGCATATGGGTTTGTGACTACAACAATAATCATAAAACCTTCTGCAAGGTGAGTGCAGCACGGTCAGAATGGCCTAACCAACAGGCAACAAAACCCATATACCAAAATTCTTGGTCATCCCTAAAGTACCATACTCTTGACGCAAGACAAACAAAAGTAAATAATCTGCAAGACTCATCAAGTAGAGCAAAGGTACGTAACAGAGGTAAGGTTAAGTAGAAGGGAGATGGTAGAAAACAAGAGCAAGCAGAAAAGTGCTTATATGTAGATTTTCAACCACAAAATCATGGAAAATACTAACAAATCACCATTTTGTGAGCAACCTGGGTTAGAAGACTGAATAATACCATGCCGCTGATTAAAAGGCAGTATGATACGATCATCAGTGTTCACAAGGGTTAGTCAGAAAATCATAAGCAGCAGCAGCAACAAAAGAAGCATTTGCCATAATATGAAGGAAAGAAAAGAGAAAATTAGGAAAGTAAGAAATCAAATCTCTTCCATTTTAATTTATGTCTGTATCCTGCTGAGGGAACAGTTTGTAAGTTGTAGTCTGTCATGTAATTCAGTATTAGCTGCAGGCTAATAAACGGGACAGTAAAGCATATGCAAAGACTGATTTAGAGGATCCAAAGAGAGATAGCCCAAGTCTTGCAGCTATTTGCATCTCCCTCACATACAAACAAGCACCGATGGAAAAGTTCCTGCTGAGAAAGGGAGAGAGGCAAGAGATGCACTGGAAAGAAACCTGGTTGGAAAAAAAGGAGAGGACTAAAATAACTTCTTCAGAGAGGGGCTTTTACATATTTGTGCAGCAAGAGGAGCACAATGCTGCGGTTGAAATTAGTCATAAGAAAAGGAAAGTTAGAAAAATCAGCAAAACTAGGAGAGGTCTATGAATAAGCCAAGCCAGAGGGCCACCTTGAATGTGTTACAGCCCAACTGCTCAGCAGGCAGTACGGACTGGAGAGAGCTAGGAAACATCATATTATGCTTTTTCCCCTCTCAGATTCATAGGCTAATGACTAAAATAGTGGAGGGTTTGCTGTAATCATCACCCTGTTTAACTACTGCTCAGCAGGTTTCTGCTTTTAGATCTAAAGCGCTCTTTAAAAGTCACAGCAGGGCAGGGGCAAGAGCGAGGACGTGATGTGAAATGTGAACCCGTGTCCCAGCACCAGCAAAGGAGGGGAACAAGTGGTGGTATTTAACATGGCAGAAGAGTAACACATCACATCAAAGCTAAAAAACAGCACAACAGATTTTAGGGCGGTGATTCTATGAGAAGTGTATTTCATCATCTTACAGCTAGAACGGATGCTGGGAAATTCTTTCCTCAGAGAAGTGAAGCATTCTTCGAGTGGGTAGAGGTGGAGGTCGACTGCAAAATCTCGATTCAAAACTGCTAATGTTATTTTCTTGCCTCAATCTCACAGTTGAGCAGGGAACTAACTTCAAAGTGATCATTAACACAGAAACATGCTCCTTAAACTCTTCATTCAGATAGGACAAACGCAAACATAACCAACACCCAGCTTCTCCCTGGAGTTAGTTATACCGGCTCTGAAAGCAAACCAGTTCAGCTGCATCATTCAGAGGGAATGGCTACACAAATTTTACAAATCCCATTCACCTGACTACCGAACACAACCTTGCTGCATGGTCTCCCTTCAGCACCACTAACCAGCTTCAAAAGACTTTTGTCACCTCCTACCTTTGAAGCTAAAAGATTCTGGAGCTGCCATAACGGCGGTATCCTCAGCTCTGAACTCATTCAGTGTTTACAAAACTCCATTGTTCTTTTCTCCAAAACTTGCCACTTTCTTTACCGTAAGATTAGAGCTTCAGCTTGTAAAGAAGCAGAGCTTCAGCAGAGAAGCTTAACGAGTGCCCATAGAGCAGATCAGCTGGAGCACAGGTAGTGGTACGCTCAAAGAAGGAAGGAGGGTGTGTGTAACACACAGACCTGGCAGTCTGTAAGAAGGCAGAGTATGAACATGAAGAGAGGTTGTTCAGGAAAGGGTTAGACCTCAACATAATCACAGAATGGTTCAGGTTGGAAGGGACCTTAAAGACCATCCAGTTCCAGCCCCTGCCCTGGGCAGGAACACCTCCCACCAGACCAGGTTGCTCAAAGCCCCATCCAACCTGGCCTTGAACCTGAACCCAACCTGGGCAGGGTCTCACCACCCTCACAGCAAAGAATTTCTTCCTAATATCTAATCTAAATCTCCCCTCTTTCAGTTTAAAACCAATAACCCTATCGCTACAATCAAAGGTAATTCAAGATGTACAAAAGGAAATAAACTAAGTCAAATAAATCAAAGTAAGTTGGTCTTTAGCACAGATCACTGGGAACCAACATATTGCTTTTAACTGCTCTATCTCTTGCTTTACAATTTTTTTTTAAAACAATAAAAATAAATATAAAAGCTGCACACACATTTCACAGATCCCAAGAAACCCAACTATGTACTGATCAGCTTCACAGTACTCTGCCAACAGAGTAAAGTTGAAATCAACGCAAAGACAGCTGGGGAATTCACGAGCACCTTGCTCAGGACAGAAATTGTCCCTTCCACAGGTGATTTTCAACTTTTAAGTTCAGTCCTCCTACAACAAATACCTTTGCAGAAAGCCCATTAGCTGCAGTATCTACTGCACTGCTGAAAGAGACCAGTCACTGCGCTCCTTTACACTGTTTCAATAATCACATTGGTCGGAGGCATTTGCCTCGACAGAAACAATCTACTCCCTTCACTGGAAGTTCATATTTTTATCCAATACAGAGGGGATCTATAGGTCTGACTGTATTGTAAACACCCTCTTTGTCTTGCCAGTTTATTCTTAAAGGCTCTCATATTAATGATCATCCTTCCATACTTGGAAATCCAATGCATCCTTGCCTGCATTTCATATTAAGCACTACTTCTCTGGGTTGTTTATTTTTTTTTTTTCCAGCACAGAGAAGTAATATTTTGAAGTGAAAGGGGCATCTTTCCTGCTGAGATAACAGCTCATACCCAACAATTATATCTCACAAGTGGCCAAGTATGCCTAAATCATTCCAGACTTTTCACCACCAACAAAGTATGGTGACAGATGACACTTCAAGGGAATTCTCTTGAATTAAAAGCATTTAACAGGATTGTAACCACAGGGTGGGTAAATTAAGAACAGATTTAGATTCTGTTTTCCAGGAGAAGCCCATTAATAATTTCCCCACAATTAAACAGGCAGAAGAAAGATGAGCAGAAGAGAGCTAACAATGAATGCAACTCATCTTTTCTGCTAAACCTTTTAGCTAAGGCATAAGCAAAAAAAAAAAAGTGTAATTTTGAACTGTAATACCACATGAGTATCATTAGCAATCAACTTGCATGAAAATCTGTACATTAAAAGAGAAACAAAGAATGATGAAAAGCTGCCAGACATGTTTTACAGTGGCTGAGCTACCAACCCACCCACTGCAAGAAAGCTTCCAGTTAGCAAAGGCACTCGGGATATGTCCTTATCATTTGATGCTCTTTTTTGAGCATCGACAGTCCTTAATTAATTTTTATGCAGTTGCCTTAAACCTTCTTGATAACCTTAACTAGAAACAGAAAAGGCTGAGAGCTCCCACTACAGGGCGAAACCATAGAGATAATCTAACAGGAACGCACCCTACTAGCAGCAGAAGTTGGAAAAAAAAAAAAAGTGATATAAAGTGTTAATTTGTATTTTGATTACACTTGGCAAACATTGCAGAAGTAATACCAGCCAAGTAACTGCTATTCCTCCCTTGCTTTTAAAAATAAACAAATGAGAACTGGTAGTTGCAAGACTCTGCAGACTGACAAATGGATGCTACAGCTCAATGGGAGCCTCCAGCACTGAAAACCCAAGAACTCAAGTTAACAGTTGAGGCTCTTTACACCCAGCAGCAATATACTAGAAAGTCACATTACTGTTACCTTTTTGCAAGATGTAAGGCAGCATGAAATACGTGAAATTACCTTGTCCACACTCTTCAAACATAACTGTAATCCTAGGTAGGCTGAAACACATTCATTTGTGTTTTGCTAGCATCCCTGCTTCCGCCAGCTCCACTGTTTCTTTGGGAGCCTTCTCCAAAGACGAAGCTAACAGGCAGGTATGGTTTAGTGGAATACACACAAGTAAAAACCATTCTTTTTCCACTAATTTTTGGATCATATCTTTTATCTGAGGAACAAAATTTAATATAAATTATTGAAGCATTCTTAACATTATAGGATTGAGGATGCTTATTTCAACTCTGATGCCCATTTTCTCCTTTCTAATGTCTGACAGGATAAGGCACCTCAGAACTGCAGATGAGAGAACAAGGCGGGATCGTCTTTTTTACAGAGGTCTGCCCTACGAGATCAATTCACAGAAAAGTCAAGGAAAACAGAGAGGGTCTAGAGAAAGGAGAAGGTCTACCACCCAGTGATGCTTTCCCTTTCATTATTTTTGTTCTTAGGAGATTCCCTCTGTTCCCTTTGAACGGAGGCGAGAAGGAACACGACACAGATGAAGTATGAGAGACAGTTACTAACCAAAGCAGCAAGAAACCTTCCTTCTCCCCACAGGGAATCTTGCAGTTACTCAGTTCAAGTAACTGCAATTAAAGATAAATATAAAACCCAAATCTTTTAACAAGTTAATCACACCTTCATGTAAGGCAAAGCTATTTCTTAGTCTTAAGAGGGATACATTTATAAGCTACTTAGAGCTTTCTCTTAGGCCATCAAGGACTCTTTCATAGTGTCATAGTGTCGTCCAGGCCGGAAGGGACCTCCAAAGGTCATCTAGTCCCACCTCCCCGCAGTCAGCAGGGACACCCCCAACTAGACCAGGTTGCCCAGGGCCAATGACTTCCCCCATGACTTTCAGTCAACAAAACTGCAGTTGACATGTTCTCTGCTCCCCACACCACAGCAACAACTGGTGCGTCAAGGAGGCTGGAGACAATTCCACAAACAAGGAAGAAACAGCTTTCTATAACACTCTTCCGTCCTTGGAAAACTGGAGGGTATTTACTCGGGTCCCTTCTGTTTCAAAAAGTTTGTTCCTTATTCTTTCTCCATTTATTATTGCATTTATATCTTGTATTCAGTCAAGAACTTTATACAACATACTTAGAAATCTATACATTAAAACAAGTCCAAGCAAATTCATTCCATGCCTACCTCCCTACCAGTCTCAAGTGACATTTCAGTCAGAATAAAACCAGAACTCTTGGACTTGCATTTGCCTCTGGAAGAAAAACAAACAAAAAAACCCAAACAAACAAACCCCCACAAATGAAGCACACCATTAAAGCTTCAAGAAATTCCTGAAACTCACCTCTGTGGTGTGATAGGAGAGTCAGTATAATTTCTCAAGTAGCTACAATCAAAACTAAGAAAGCACTACCTGCTCGTTTTACACAGACAGAAGGGCTACTGAAGCAAGAGATATAAAAAGTTGGGAAAAAAATACAGATTGAATTGTCAATATACCACCAGTTTCTGAAATTTCCTTGCGCCCCAGCTGTACCTTGTTATTTTTCCTGGATATGCTTACTCTAATTTATACCTTGGTGACTAATGTAAATATGAGAAACAAGGAAGGCACGAGCTGGAACACGACTGCAACTCTGCGTGGCACTCCCTGCAATTCTGAAAATTGGATGCTGCATATAAAGTATAAATTAATCCATTCTCAAGGAAATGGTTTCATTTCCCAGTTCCATTTTGGGAGGTTAACCAGAAGGAGGAAATGTCTCCTTTTGAAAGAACACACATCGTTCATACTAAATGTCGATTTCTGTGAAACAATGGCTTTGTCTTCTTACCTCCCCTATCCACGCCACAGGAAGAGATTAAGTTGGACTGAAAGAAGAGAAAGTGGAGTTAAAGCTCTTGATGAGCGTGAATGAGTGTGTGCAATCTCTTTGCCTCCCCTTTTCTTACACACACCCACCTAATTATTAAAACTGAGTTAAAGCAACTGCTATTGGACTACACCAAACTGGGTAATTAAACAGAGCAATGACAAGTTCAAGTAATTATCATCCTGACATGAACACCCAGGAAGGGAGTATTACATTCCCTACACCACTGGGACTGCAAAGAACTAAAGGAATGTAAGTGGCTTTTTCAGACCCCCTACAATCACAGAACTCCCTTTTTCCGTAATTTCAATAACCTTCATCAATGGTTTGCATGCACATACACACACACACCCCACTCTGTGCTGGCACAGTGTTCAAGAGAGCAGCATCATTACATGCTTTATCAAATCCATATTGAACTTCTCATGGTACAGCACATGTAAATTCTGCAGAATGAATCTATTTGTGTAAACTGGAAAAAATAGAGAAAGAGATAGCACGCAGCCTGAGGGGCCCCCTCATTATCCCATCTTTACTGATACCACTGGTAGTGCCAGCAGGAGACTTTCTTCTGTTCACAAGGTGATAACTTTAAGGACCTTGATTAACATGCATTACTCAGGCAGATGAATTCAAATCTACCCAGCGACTTCTGCGATCTGGATGAGTCTGATAAGTAGCTGGAAGACATGAAAATTCCTATCTGAACTTACTAATGCATCCTAGAAAAAACAGATTTTTAACAGTAAAATCTAAAATACACACATAGCTCAGCTGAGCTTATCTCCTAAATGGTTCCAAGGAAGGGAATGGACTTGTCTTCCAGCCACCCTGCTGGCAGAAGAGGACAGTTGCAGTACAGTGTCTACGTTTCTTATCAGAACCCCTAATACCCCAAGGGAAAAACAGGGACTTGAGCACCACCACAGAAACAGCAGTTCTATTACCCATGATGACAAGGATATTATGTTACTTTCCATGAGTACATTTGGCACGAACATCCTGGGGTATTGAACTATCTGTGCATCAGGCATGAAAATAAATTAAAAACAAATAAAACAAACCAACAAACAAAAACTTTAAAGATTTTTTTTCATATCCACCACCTCTCTTCGTAATTGCTTTATAGGAAGTGAAAGACTTGGGAGTTTGTGAGCATCCTAAAAACTTTTGTTGAAGACAATTATATTTTCATTCCAGGAACAAACTCTAGAGTACATGTGAACACCTTGTTATGTACTTTCTTATCTCCCTTGCACTTGTTTATTCAAGGAAACCTATGGAGGGCCTGATGTGACATTTCTAGGGCCAGCTCCAGTGACTACTTATGAGAAAAAGACTCGGGTCACTAGAGCAGTTTCCACTGTGAAGCTGGGGAGTTAACAAAGAGACCATGCAATTACAGCGACAAGCATCACACCAGGAAAGATCTAGAGAAAAATAATAGTAAGCAACACCAAAAAAGAAACCACCTCTCCCTCTGGTGTGACTAAAGGCATCAGCTTCTCAAGTCGAAAAAACCTCAAGAAAAAGAGTGACTGATAAAAGACGAGCTGTCCCAAATATCACAGGGCTGACAGAAAGCCACTCTGCACAGAGACAGACTTGTTTCTCATCCATCTTGACTAACCCAATGCTTTGAAGATCTACAAAGACAAAACTGAAGCGAACTAGAACGTACCCTTGGAGGTCTGTGGAGGGGCTCTGTTGAGTACCCCTACCCCTGCAGCAGCAGAACAGGCCCAAAGAAAATGCCACAAACCTTGAAAGAATTTGCATCAGGTACCAACAAAATAATTTTGAGATACTTCTTTGAGAGTGAAAATCTCTGAAAAATTGGCTCATGAAAAATACATTATAGAAGCTGTAATATTCCCTCTTTATCATCTCTCCACAGATACCCACTACGTATTGAGTAATTAATTTAGGCATCCAAAATATCTGAGAGGGATCAGGAAAAAAAAACAGTTGCAAACCAACCACGCTACACACAGACACACATAGGGTTTAAAATGTTATTCACAACCTTACATGATGTGACAGGTGTCCTGGAAGGACACTATCATTAATACAGACCTTAAATAGTAAGATTCCTGCCAATTTCCACAGTATTTTAAACAATCTTTACACAAACAAAACCTACATTTAGTTCAGAACACGAGTAACTGCCACACAGCTTTTACTTAAAAAGAAAATTACAGACAAGAGGCATTCCATTCAGATGTGATCAGTACAGCAAGACGTAGAGTCTCTGGTTTTTAGAAAACTGCCCTGTACAAAATTGTATTAAATTACTATATGTGCAACAGTGAGAGATAAGAAATAGAGAGGAGCTATTTCCACTGGAGCACCAAAGGATGGTAAGGTGTACAGATGGAAATGATAGGTTTCTCTGGCTTGACTATTATGATTCTAGAGTGCAAAGAGAAGAATAAATGTATTGTCATTTATACAAGCCTTGCAACAGAGTCAGAAGACAGAGAACTATTAGCATACACAGCAAATAGCTGTCTACAGAAAAGCATTATCACAGTACTACAGAGGTATCTCTTGCCACTAAATATACTGTAATAATTCGAAACTAATAAAGTCATGATCTTTTGTATGATTTCCAGTAATTACTTTACAATAATACAGTGTTCATAGCAAAGCCATGCACACAGACAAGTCAGGGGAGGACTTAGGTGGGGGCAGCAGAAGGTGGTGAGTGTTTAATTTCATTGATCATTTGCTGAAATAGGTATCTATTGTTCCAATTCAGGGTGTAGAAGAAGTACGTGTATTTCAAAGCAAAACCTCTCTTTCTGTATTTACCAAATATTATCACTCAATATCAGGAAATGTAAATTACTCTTTCCTTTCTCAATACTACAATAGAACACCTTGTGTGCAGGGAAACAAACGGATGTTTACATTAGAAAGATACACAGATACACTTTTAAACCTTAACCTTTGTTGAAGAAATCCCTGATCGAGAGAAAGCACGTGAACAGCAGAGTATTAGCTTGGATTTAGTGGGTTTAGGGGCAGGACTATCAATTGAGCAAAACTTCAATTACAGACTAATTTAATGTATACCCAACTACATTATTGCAATTCAATAAACATCTCTTCTGAATTAAACAATTCCAATTTGCTTTCATTTCAGGCTGTGTGCATGCATTACAAATTTGCTATTATCCACACTAAAATTAGTCAGCCTGTTTGGAAGCACTCATCCATGCAATCCCAGCGTGTCACAGTTCTGCAAACTAACCTCAAATGAACCACTTAACCTCGCCTGCTTTACTAAACAGGAGCAAGGAGCAGAGGCGTGCACCTTCCCAGAACAATATTACTCTCCTAAAATAAGTTCTAGCCAGGGGTCTGTATCCAGCAATGACTCAATCAACATCTCTCCTGATGGAAATCCAACCATTCACGTTTATAACTTAATCATCTGGTTTTTTCCCCCCTTCTTACATCAATGAACACTAAAGTGTGAGGCACCCACTCAACTTTGCATATTCTGATACCTGGCTGCTCTGGAAGATTGCCTTCCCTCTATTCAGCTACGATACAATACTAGATACGCTACTCTTGGCAACCCAACTCCATGTCAATCATGAATTAATTCCTCCAGATTTGAACAAGATGCAAGATCACTGAGTGGGAATTAAAAGCACTTGGCATCTAAGAGGAGCATTCTCTTTGTGATGTGTGTAGCTTGGATATCTGCACCACTCAGCACTGCATTTAAGGCATTGCAAAGGTATCAATATACTGACCGTTAAATGACAGAGAGTTGGCAGAAAGCACTACAGTGGGCAAAAGTGATCTCATTTCTACAGCAGCTCTCCATTTTCACAAAAAAATGAAACATTTAGATCAATAAAAGAACGCTTGGTGAGCAGACACATACACCTTCCATTTGATGTCACCCCTATCCCAAACACAGAATGTCTCAGGAGCAACGTAGCCACCTTCTGATCTCTCCACCCAAGAGGCAGTGAGCACCCAGTGCTGCAGCTCAGGGGAAATTACAAAAAGAAAAAAAGCAGCCCAGTAAATAGCATGCATGTCTCATGGAGGCAAGATTAAGACACATCTTGCATGTGTCAGGCACAGCATCAGCTCTGGAATCACAGTAAATAACAGGGCTAAAATCCCAGCATCCTTCAAGAACTACTGACATTTTACTGTGTACTTCAGGACATCAGCAGAATCAATCCCCTCATTTACTCCCAGAGCCCTGAGCAGACTCCTCTGACACGCACCGCTCCATCCCAGCATTACTGATGCCTGATGAAGTACTGCAGAGGAAGCTGACTGACAGCCAAACTCCTCAGCTGACTACATTAAAGTATCCATAGCTACCCTGCATTACTACAAAAGCTTATGAAGAGGGCTGCATCCAGACAAGATTCTGATTCAAATATTTAAGAAAATGATTGAAATTCACGTCACTTCTACCCTTTTCTCCTACTCGTATTTATTATGAATGAAAGAAGAAGGGCCAATAGGATGTCAATTTTCATACTCAGATGCCATCTGGGAGGAAACACTCATCTTGCTGCTTGAGTGCAACTTACCTTTCACTATTAATTCTGCATAATTTGAAACTCCAGATCCACCATCGGAACGAATGACACATCGGTACTTGCTGATACTGCGTTGAGAGGTGTCGGCTACGCTGACAGTAGCAGAGAACCGTCTGTGGTTGACCACCCGTGTGACCATTAACGCCGTGTCCCTTCCATTCCACTGCTGTAAAGGCAGACCATAATAATGTAAATTAATAAGACACACAGATTATGCATCCATTCATTCTTTGTTATGCTTCTTAACATTGTTCAGACCTTCACAATCTTTCAAGAGAAGACTGCTAACCATAGCCCTGGGGTTGTATGAACTAGGGCTAAACATTCTTACACATAAAATATTTAAGTTTTCATGTCTATTTGATTTTTGAAACATAATTGGGGCATTTTATATGTTATATGTATTGAAAAGGCTGGAGAGGTACAGTTCAGGCTATGCAATTGTACAGATATATATTTAGAGGATATGAAAATGCTACTAATGAATGTGTTTTGTACACCTGGGGAAAAGCTACAATTGAACACGTTTTATAAATTTGGCATTTTCTGATGCAAAACTTTGATTCAGGACCAATTTAAATAAATTAAAAGGATGAACAGACATCCTTCTATGTCCAACGTTCCTCAATAAACCGCTCTGCAATGCCAGACTACACTTTCCCAACTGGAAAAGGCGGAGATGAAGAATTAGCTAGAAACAGAAGTTCTCCACAGCATAGACACCTGAACTTGCTCAGCTGGTCTAATTTATTAGGAAATTCAAAGGAAAACACACTGCTGTTTTGCTGATTTCCAGTAATCTGTTTTGGGGAGTGTTTCCAAGGCTATTTTCATTAAATGTTTCAATTTTAGAAAATGGAAAACAGGTTTCCACTAGCAACAATAACGATTTCCTCCCAAATCCCTGCTTCTCACAGGAAAAGGTTCATACTGCTGCAGGTCACAAGTGTTTTTACACACATCTAGTCGGAACTGTGGAAAGATTTCACTGAAAGAACTCAGAAAAGATAAAGAATAAGTAAAAAAAAACATATTTCAGTGGATACTAAAAGTACACTGTAGGTTAATAAATTTCAGATAAAAATGCAATTTTTTAGGAGAACAGCTGTGATGAGAGTAGATTTAAGGTGACTTTAAGTCATTTTTGTATGATGCCGACTACATTTCTCACCTACTCAAGCCTTTATCCCAGTACTAATTTTCATTTTTATGATTAGGTAAATTCATCCCTCCCCTAATATTTAACCTAGATCTGAAATTGTTATTTTTAAATTTTAATAAAATGTGTGAAATCAATAAAAAAGTTTGAGAAAATATGTTAGTTATTTGACTACAAATGGTATCACAACCATGACAAAAGCCATTCTTGTCTGCCTCAGATGTTGCAAATATGGGGTGGTCAGGCCCCCAGTCATATCAGTCCAAGCTGAGAATAAAAACTGTTGACTGGCTCAAGTGTTCTGGAAGTTTATGTTGCCCCCATGTACACGCACAGTATGTTTAGCAAGAGAGTCCTCTTGACTTGTTTGGGATATTAGGTGTTTAATGGCACAGAATTTTAGTGAAGGCGAAGAGCTCAACTATTTTAAAAGCCTCTAGAAGAGCTCCATGTAGAGAGCATGGTAAAGCTGGGACCCACGTATGAGAGCACTTCAAAGGCAGAAGAAATAATTTGGTCCTTCACTAGGAAACAAGCAATCCGCATCTTCAGTCTGATATATATTTCATTTCTAACTCCAGAACTGAAAATGAGTTATTAAGGTTGTCACTGTGCCCACCTGAACAGCACGACCCAGTCGGGTGAAAATACAGATGTTAAGAGAGGGGATGTTTTGGTCTTTCAGTGACTGACTAAAAGAAACAATCTGCTATCAATGCAGCCAAGGGAAACGGAGGGAGAAACACAGTGGGTACACTCTGATTTTGCCTGTTTTCACCATCTCAGACCTTAAGAGTAGGTTCCTTCTTAACATACAATCACTCTGGGCTGAGAACGTTTTTGAAGGGTGAGAGGAAAGGAGATGGCATAATTAAGCAGAAGTGAAGAACTATCCTACTTGTTCTTTCTCTTCTGCTATATGACTGAGTGCTTACAGATGCACAGGCATTGTTTGGAACCAAAATTTTGCTGTGACTGCCCATTTTTTACCATCTTCTGTATCACAATTCTGTACTTTGTCACCTTAAATTCTCACCTAGAAACAATTTAAGGCAGTTCTCAAAGGATCTTGATGAAAAGGTTTTGCCCCAACACCCAGTCCTTCTCTATCTACTTATTTCAGTAGGAAATCCAATCTTTATCTACCTACTTCTTTCACTAGGAAAAGTACAAAAAAAAAAACCAAACAAAAAAACCCAACCAAAGAAAACCCCCACACAAATAAAAAAGAACCACCACAAACAAAAGCGTTCACCTTACCTGGAGCCACAGCTTGTCGTGCTGTGACCACTTCCCCCCAGCAATGCACTGGAATGTCGCGTTCTGCCCCACATTAACCTCCACGTTCTGAAGTCGTAGGAAATGAGGTGCTTTTCCTAACAAGAGACACAAAGGATTGCAAGTGTAGAGCAAAGCAGTAACTGGCCGTGTTACACCAACACAGATATCGACGCTCAGCAAAGCATCAGGGCCCATCCCTGACAAAGTGATTTAGCAACATTAAGCATCTTTCAGTATTTGAGGATTCAGTGCAGAGCGAGGGGGGTGCTGGAGCTGACAGAGATGCCCTGCAGGATCATACAGAGCTCTGACACCTCTAAAAACACACTTACATCACATCACAAGTTCATGGTCATCAACACAATTTCTTACAGTTTGCTATAATGAGTACTCGAATAATTTCTTCTCTTTACAAAACTCTGGTTCTAAAAAGGTTAAAAAAAAATAATCAAATGCTTCTGAGTTTATCAAGCATGACTGACCCAAACCGAGTTTCCATAAGGGTCTTTTTTTTCCCCTTTTTATTTTATTGACTATCAAATATATCCTAGGGCTTTAAAATAATGTGTCATTAATATCAAATCACTGATTTAAAATTAATTATTTGTATAAATGACAGCATTATATCACTGTATCAGTTTAAGATCACTGATATCAGTGTTTTGCTGATACTAAATCCAGTATTAATTCAATACTAAACCACTGATATTAAAGTGCAGACACCACATTTGTTCACAAAGGAAACAGATCAGAGGATTAGTTTTGATTAAACACCAGACTCATTCACCTGTGTAAGTTAACCCACGAGAGAACAAAAAGAAGTGAATCTGACACTTTTAAATGAACTTGCTGGTTTCAAAGGAAGGTTTGTGCACCATTTGAAAACTTTTAGTAGGACACACTGACCAGCTTTGGGAGACTCTAAAGGTCAGAGTCTTTCAACTTCATCTTTGCACTTCTTAGTATGATCAGACACCGATGAAAAATGTAATTTCAGTGGACACACCAACCCCTCTTTTTCTATTGGAATTAAATAGCTTCAAAAGGACATGGGCAGCTGTGTCTGGACATGCATGAAGTGTGATGTACAGGTATTTGTGTACTATAGATGCAGGACCAAATGCCTATACACTATGCCAAATGTTTTTATTTGGTTTCTGTATCCTGTTTGCCACATGCTCAGTTTGCTGACAATCCTGAAATCCAGTGATTCTACACCATCATGCTTTCTGGGGATCAGTAATTTCCATCCAAGTTTAGAATCATGGAATTGCCTGGGTCAGAAGGGACCTTTAAGATCATCTAGTCCAACCAGCAACCTAGCACTGACAAAAACCATCTGGAAAACTACCTCTGGGGGACAGCGATAATGTCCTACATGATATTTGCAGGCTAATCCTAGGCATTTCTGCCTGCAGGCTGAGGTGGGCAGAGTCGGCGCAGCCGGGTGAGCGCAGCCACACCAACCCCGAACTCCTGGTGCTCGGGTCTGCCCAGTGTCCAGGGCATGGGGCTGTGCCACCACTGCAAGTGGTTCAGCACACACACTCAGTGAGCTTTTAGCTTAATGAAAATTGAGCCCCCACTGCATTCCCTCACAGGAAAAATAATAAAAATCAGCATTTTTGCTGATACTCAGTGTTCTCTGCTATACTGTTCTCCATGAAGGTAAAGCAGAAACAAAAAAACCACCAATAATTTCAGTAACCTCCAGGGTCATCAGGAGCTTCACGGTCCGTGTGTTTTGAGTTATAACAATTGTAAAACGAGTATGAGGGACAAAGCCTGTACAAGTCAACGGAATATACTCTGGTGACATTTAGCCCGGTGGCTGTCATTGCTGAACAACAAATGCAGCGGCGGGAATCAGACAGGAGAAGCATTTACAAAGCCTGCAGAGAACCTGCACCTTGTGATGAGTTCTGTTCCGCGGGATGCAAACTGATTCAAAACGGAGCAGAGAACTGTTTGAATCATTTTGGCTTTGAGTCTCCAAGAATGCACTTAATTTTAAAGAGGGACCTACATATACTTGGAGAAATTGATTTAAAATCAGTTTAAACAGGGGTGTAACACAACATCCTCTCTTTTTTTTTTTTTTAATCACATTATTTTCTTGTCTTGGCTTCACCCCATGGTTGTTCAGTGGCCTCTTTCCTAGTAAAGGGACGAGCCATCACCCAAGGTGCTGTGGAACGTGCGCAGACCATTTTGGGGATTTGTTTGGATGCTGCCAGTTATCAGCAACATCTGGTTAATACAGATTGTAAGTATTCCTTAATGAAGTAAATGCACCCAAAGGCCTGAGCAATGAGCACATGGTAAATACAAATATAATTCAGTTAAACAGCAATTAACCATACTGCAGTTATCAGAAATGTCCTGTTAAACTTGAGCAGAACCATGTCTGTAACAATAAATGGCAGCTATTATTTGGAATTCTGTATTGCAAGAAAACCGGTTGATTTTATTCCATGAATAAAATCCTTTTTTTTTCTTTTTTGTGAGCAGCTGTCACTTATTGAAACTATGAACTACTGAGAGAGGCTGGTATAAAAAACTCTGTAGCAGAAACTGTCTACTACATACACAGTATAGACACACTAAAGACCTCAAGACAAACAGGTCCACACAGGAAGGACATGAACCTGTTGGAATGGGTCCAGGAGAGGACCATGAAGATGATCAGAGGGATGGAGCACCTCTCCTATGAAGACAGGCTGAGAGAGCTGGGGTTGTTCAGCCTGGAGAAGAGAAGGCTCTGGGGAGACCTTATAACAGCCTACCAATATCTGAAGGAGCTACAGGAGAGCTGGGGAGAGACTCTTTGCCAGGAAGAGCAGTGACAGGACAAGGGGCAATGGTTTTAAATTGGAAGAGAAGAGATTTAGATTAGATACCAGAAGGAAATTCTTTACTGTGAGGGTGGTGAGGCACTGGAACAGGTTGCCCAGGGAAGCTGTGGCTGTCCCATCCCTGGCTGGCTGGGGCTTTGAGCAACCTGGTCTGGTGGGAGGTGTCCCTGTCCAGGGCAGGGGGTTGGAACTGGATGATCTTTAAGGTTCATCTTAAGATGAACCATTCTATGATTCAAACTGTAAACACACAGAGAAACTAGACAAGTTCAGACTCAAAGACTGAGGCTCAAGGCTTCTTTAATAGAAATAAAAAAGAATTAAAAAACCCTGAGCTTATTATTATGGCTGCGACAGAAGAAACATGGCACTAATATTTTTGAACAGCATAATGAACCTGCATTAGTTTCCACTCCTGTGCAAAGGTATTGTCTGAATGAGATTTATTTTTTTATACCTTTGTGGAAGTGCTGAGTGAGTTTAACATTTGTTAAGAGACACCAACCTTTGGGATCTGTCCTTTACCAAGGAAATACTGTGTGTTTCTTCCTAAGGTAACCACACAGGATATCATCAGAAGCTTTTTAGACTGCTTTCTACAGCAGTATGATTCAGAAATAATAAAACAATTAGTTTTATGTTCTCATAACAAGAGAGGGAGAGACTTCCACAGATGCCCTGGCCCTACCTACAGACTGAGAGCAGTTTCGCCTGCAAAGTTAGGTAATTATGCAGGGCTAATTGTCTTTAGGTGTCTCGGAGAGAGACAAGACAACATTTTAGTGTGACCAGATTTGGTAAAACACTCCTTTAGACTGCAAAGCCTGGTATAAAACACATTGATACAGTTAGAAAAACAAAGAGCACTTACTGCATGGATGGGCAAGGACTCTGACTTCATCCACCGCTATGTACCCGGGATGACCTTTCAAAGAGACAGACTCAAATATCACCTGAAATACAAAGTAAGAAAAAGTTTTCTTAAAAAGAACAGCTACGCTCGTCATTTGGCCAGTCACCATATTGGGTTCTTGTTCCAAAGTCCGAGTCATCTAAGGCATTTCATCATTAATACAGAAGGGCCACCAATGCGATGCAGTACGTACATGCCCACCAAAGATGGAACATCTCTTTGATAGGGAAACCAAAATGCCAGAGCAAGATTCATTAGGACTAGAGACAACTATGTGCTTCTTTCATTTGGAAAAGCAGAAAACCCACACCTATATTCACTTTAAGCACCAGTCCAAGAACATTAACTGGATAATCACTTGACATCTTGTTCTTAGTACGCCTCAAAAAGTTGGAGAATGCTGTGCATGAGATAAAATTGTCTTACTTAATCAATAACCCTGGCAAGGATTCTTTTGGAGAAAACCTTGATTTGGCATGTATGCCATCACACTATTAGAAAGCAAGTTACAAGCAATAGATCATCCTGGATTCTAGTTAGTGGACTGTAGTAAGATTCTCCCAGATATCATAAAGTTGCTTCTGACTTTCCTTGACTAACATGGTCTGAGAATGAATATTTTTAAAAATCACATCTCTACATTAATGGTACACTAATTAGAACTTTCTATTTTATTTATTATCTCTGGACAATGAAAGTATTCCACTAAGTTGTGTCTGAATAGACAGATATTTAGTTACAGATGAACAA
Source organism: Tringa tobata (assembly GCA_033628505.1). Classification (NCBI taxonomy): domain Eukaryota; kingdom Metazoa; phylum Chordata; class Aves; order Charadriiformes; family Scolopacidae; genus Tringa; species Tringa tobata. The sequence continues at coordinate 2,250,858 of JAHREE010000553.1, forward strand.
AAATGTTATTTTTCCCTATAGCTTTGTGATTTCACCTGGAAAACTGCCCTGATCTGGAGTATCCTGTTACTAAAAATACAGTTAGTGATTCAGTTCCCAAAGAAATAAAGGGTTATCCTTTACCATTAAAAAAAATAAATAAATAAAATGCATGGGTAGAGATGTAATGGATGTTGTCCTCTGCGTTTGCAAGGGGTGTCCCCAGTTTCATCCCCTCTTATCAAGGCAATGTTCACACTGTACAAAGGTGCTCATTTTTGCAGGAGCGTACAGTCATGTTTTCAAGGACAGAGTTAATTAACATGTTCAGCTGGCACAGTTATTACTGTTAAAGCAGTATTCCAGCGCAGCCACTTGTTTCATAGGAGAAAGTATTTTAGTAATTTGTGACCTCTAAAATCCATTACTAGAACACAAAGTTAATTACTTCAAGCCAGTTTTCAACACTTATTTTCAGGCCAAATAAAAGCCGATATTCCCCGTCTGCCACTGTTGAGCCTCTTCTTCATCTCCTCCATCAGAAGACTTAATACAATAAAAGATTCAACAATCCAAATCCTGATCACCTCATGCCCAGGCTACAAAAACAGACCAGTGTGTACTTCATAGTTAATCACTGTTAATAATTTTGCTTTGCATTTGGGCTTCCAAAACCTAGTTTCTACTCATGTTTCCCTGATGTCCTAAGGTCTGTTCCCCCAAATTCTACACACATCCAAATGTGAGGATCTTCTGAAATACATCCGTAAGAAAAAAGAAATGACAAAAACACGTAGAACACAAAAATTAACTAGCAAAGATATAAAATAAAAAAAGCTTAAGTGCTAACAATATGTAGAAACAAAGTTATACTCAGAGGAGGGTGGACTAAAAATAGGCTGTCCAAGAAGCAATGGGAAGAAGCAAGTCTCTGGAAGATAAAATAATCCCCGAGACATCAACAAGTTTTTTGTGTTATCAAGGTTCTTGACAGGCTTTTTAGGGACTGTATAAAATAAGAGCATAATTGAAGTCCTTAGTATGGAAATTACAACTTATTTTAGAAATGAAATGCCATTCATGATAAAAATTACATATACTGGGAAGGTCACATAAGCAACTACTGGGACTCCCTTCAGACTTGAATTAAGGTGCAACACTGCAGCTACAAAATCTTATTTCAGTTTCACATTTGCAAGAAGCTATAAACCACAATGAACTAATTCTCAGTGTCCTGCAAGCCAAGAACTTGGAAATAAAAGTTCTCCAAGGCCTTGGCATTAGCCAATAGTGCGTGGTAAAAGTAAACACCAATACAGCTGGAATTGTCTTCTGTTAATTACTTACTTGTAGACAGTCTTTAATACACCTTAGTATAACTTAAATTGGTAACAATCGAGCCAGCTCCTAAAAAACCCATGCATTTACTGTTCACATTGGTGCAGAGTCCACTGAGAAGACTGAAGGATTCCTCCCAACTGACACAATATTGTTTTAACAGAATATTTTATTATCTGTTCCGCATTATTGTCTTTTTCTCTATTTTGCAGCACCTCAGCCCTTCCAAAGCAAGAAGCAACGAAGCACATGGGTTTCCCTGAAAACAGGGAATTGAGACCCAACACAAGGAAAAGGCAGGAATCCATGCTTATGGGACACAGTTCTGGAAATTTCACACTGAGTATCTCTCGTGTCCTTTTAACTTCAGTCAGAAATGTAGTATAATGGTTGAAACATGGGCATTTAACAATGCTTGACATTTAGGCAACTTCTCAGAAAACGTAGATGACAAAACGCAAAGTTTCACTCTTAACGAACATTCTTAAACACTCCTGAGAACTGCAAATACCAAGTCATTTCACGTTTCCTTTCCAATAAACAATTCTACCTTTCTCTGCTGCTATATCCCAGCAATGTCTGTGTTAGCAAGGCAGCCTGGCTCATCTGTTGCGGTACAACAGTTTTCTTCAGGCAGGGATCAATACCCTTCCTTGCTATACATCAGAAAACCTCTTCCTGGCAGACTCTAGTGCTGCCCTCGGTGCATTCTGGGACTGAGTTCATCCTTATGGCAAGCAGTAATTCAAGATTACAAGTATTACCTTTCTCCAAGAACTATTACAGCTTTTTCTCGCTACACTAAAAACATTTGCAGGCTGGGCATCCGAGTATCTCTAGGGCAGATATAAATCTCCACCAGCCCCACGTTTATATCTTGGCAGATGCTTTTGGATCCAGATGACTCTCATGACCCTTGCACAGAACTGCCAGACCTAAAACACGACCTCTGGCAACTGGCTTGGTTACTAATTTTCCACTAGTCACATCTCCAAAGTCCAAAGTACTTGTCAAAGCCTCAGACCTAGGGCAGAGAGTTTCAGACTCTTTTGCCTGACTGAATTTTCGATGCACGCTGCAATTCAAGACGGTGCAGCTTCTGTGCATCGAGAGAATAATCCACATTTTGCCTCATGCAGATTGCATTATTTAGGAAAAATGTTATTTTATCCTGTGTTACCTGATGCTTTTGAAATACTGATCATGCTTTCAGGCCTCTTGCATAGAAAGAGCTCTCCAGGCATGCGATTTTGATTTAAAGCTGACAAATAACACTCCCATGGCACATCCTGGATGGTGAGCGGGAAATAAGACACTCCACAGGCAACAGTAGACCCAGGCTTTTGTCATCTTCCACCTTGGGGGCTCCTTTAGCCAGAAGTGTTACTTTAGGCTGCCAAATAACAGGCATTTTCACTAAGTCCTTCATTGTGTTTTCCTCTTCACTTTTGCAAGCTTGAAGTTGTGGGGTTTTTTTTAAAACAAAAAATTCATTAAATGTAGAAATTCATGGGATTGCAGACCATCAAGAGAAGAGGGTTTATAAAATCAGGGACTGATGATAGATCGGTCTATTGGATCACCCAGAACAGTGCAACAGATCTCAAATTTTAAAAGGCACACTTAAGGAATAAAAACACAAATATAAGCCGATGGAAACATCAACCCTGTTCATCAAAAAGTAAAAAAGAAACCCCTTCCATTTTCAAGGAAGGAACTACTCCTAGGCAGTTACTGCTGCCTTCCAATCTGTTCATTTTTGCGCTGCAGTGAAAAATTCTTGTTTGATTTAAAGGATTTTTTGCTCAGGAAAAGCAAACTTGACCTGCAAAAGGACTTGTAAAAGAACTAAGTAAGACTCAGGAAGTCTACTACCGGTATATCTAAGAGTAGGATCTCTCTTAGTGTGAGATCAGACTGTCTTTTCCAGGTTTTTCAAGCGCTGATTACCTGGGTGAAAGATCATTTCTGCTATCTCTGTGGAGCACCTACTCTGAAGTGAATTATGGTTCATGCCCAGGTTCATGTTAATATGAATGGAGTAGAAGCACTTTAATATGACTTCAGAACATATGACGAGTTGTGCACAGCCCTTAAAACACCACTTTCCACGCATTTGCATCTCTTTATCCCTTCCTCTCACCCTGCGCAGTGTGCTTCATGTATTCTGCTGTATTCTCGTTTTCAGAGGCAGAACATTAAAGCATTCTACTTCAGCTCAGATTTTATGGAACTCCTTCCCATTTAATAGAAGCAAAAAAAGAAAAAAAAAAAATCAAGCTTTTCTACCTGCTGTTTTCTATCCACAGACTATTTGCTGCCTTTTCATTATTAGTATCATATGTACATCAGCTTTCCCTGAAAGGTTTAGGCAGCAATTACATCCCGGGCATTTTGGTTTTGTCTTCAATATATAAAACAAGACAAAAAAAACACCTTCAACACTTAACAAGAAGTATGTGAGTCCATTGTGTACAATCTTACCTAATTAAAACTAAAGCGACGGCTGCAAAGCTGCCACATGAAGTTTGAAGTGGACAACTAACAAGTAGCTGTAAAATTAATATAACCTACAAACAACTTCCCTACTGCATTCCTCAACTTTGTGCTTGTTTTTCAAAAAATAAATCTCCTAACAGAAGAAGTAAAACTATGTTACAAGCAGTGTTAAACAGGAACGGAGGATGTGGTGAAGAGTTTATTCATGTTGATAACGTGGTGCAATATTTATTAGTAGCTTATGTACTTACACCCTTCATATGGCCACAAGAAAAGTCCAGATGCAGAACTGAGTGAACAGATGTTCCTTCTTATGGAACCATCAGGGGCCAAAAATAGTTTAGGCAAATTTATGCAGAGGTACAGTTACACATCGAGAGACTCGGTTGTATTTACATTTACTTAATGCCATAGAAAGTGCAAGTACAAGTTTGTTTAAGTGCCATTTTAATGATCAACATGTAGGTCTTAACTTGGTAATAATCTGACTCCCAGCAGTCCATCCATCATTCTGGGACCTGACAACTAATGAAGAGAAAGCGTAAAGCAGAAAGAAATGTGTCAAGATGCCTATATAATCCTTCTGTTATAAAACTGCTATATAAAAATTCATTCTCCCAGGAAAAAGTCAGGATACCCACTGCTAACAATAGCTTAGCTCACACCTTGCCAAACGATCAATGGAAAAAGAGCGAAAAATATTACAAGCTCATACCTGATAAAAATGTGGCCAGAACGTACTGATGGCAAGTTCTGCTTTCACCCATCCTTCTGTAACAACCCCCGAGACGTTCCATATGGGATTGCCCTGTGGTCCTCCATTCACCTTCACGTAGACGTTGAGAGAGCCAGGGCTGGACCGGTCCCTGCTGGACAAGTAATAGTGGAAGTCGATGCAATGTGTGTCGTTCTCCTTCAGCGTGGGCAGCAGCAAGTGAGCCTTCTGCCCAGACGCCCGCCCAGAGCTGTTCACCATCATGAAGGAGCCTGGAGAGGAAAGCAGAAAGAAAGAGTGGGGTTTTGCTTGGCTTTTTCAGTAAAAACAGTTCCATTAGAAAAGTCAGTGATTTCCTTAGAAGCCAGAGAACAAAACATCCATCTGAAGAACTCAAACTAGATACTTTATGCTAGCTGTTAGGTAACAGAAAGAAAAGATATTAAAATTACATGATATATACACACAAATACATTCAGGGCCAACCAGAGCCAATCTAATTAGAGAATTTTAAAAAAAAATATTATTTTACTTTTATTATTTTATAACCTTGTGATAAAAGTCACTCTAAACAAGAGCATATTCACACGTCAAGTAGCAACGAGGCTCTCCCACTACAAACAGTCCCCCAAAGGCACATTAGGTCCCACAATGGACCTAAATCTCAGCTGATATTTGCCTATATGGCCCCTACCCACGTCGTTCCAGTCTGTATCCTTGAACCCTGCATCCTGAAACAATAAACTTTTGCAGGTAATGTGCTAAGAAAACCTGGATTTTCAGAGTCCAAATGCATCAAGCTTGTTAGAATAATGGCAACATCTGGACTAGAATTAACGCACCAAGGACAATTATTCTTCTAGGAGGGAAGGACAGGCTGAATTTAGGGAGGGAAATACATAAGCAATTTATGAGTTTGTTAACCTGGAAGCTTGCATCATATTAACCATGGCACTTGATGTTGAACTCACATTTGGATTCATCAAGCAGTTATCTTACAGCACATTGTGCCTCGACTCATCTCTTCACAGATGCATCAAGGTGACAAATGTCAGCAATAAGGAAAAACATTATGAGAGTTATTTGATTCGATTCTATTTAAAGGATCTCCTTTATGTGTGTACAGACACTCACACTCAGAAAAAGCTGAATAAAATACCAAGACTGCAGGGGGAAATCTGTGTGTCAGCAGCCAGGCATGATAATTTTTAATCAAATGCAGCCCTCTTGACACCCTGGGTTGTGCTGCTGCCGCCAAGGCAGGCTCCAAATGTGTTTCTCTGCTGGCCTCTCGCAGCTCACAGAAGATTGAGTTTGAAAAGCCCTGCCTCACTTCTAACCTATTGACTTTCCCTATTCCATGCCATAGCAGTGTGACACTCGGAGGAGCCAGATAAACATTTTGATCAATTCTGTGCAGTGAACAGCCATATGTTCTATTTATATCAACAAATACCAGCAACTTTCTCCCACAATTTTTTTCCCCCATGTTTATAAGATATATATGCATTTTGTAAAGAACTGAAAAGCACGGATGCTAAAGGAAGTCAATCTTTCCAAAAAAACTCACACACTCTAGAGACCCTGGAAAATTCAAGCACAATGCAAGCACAGCTTGGGAAGAGGCTGTACTAAGAAATATGAAAATTTATAAGCAAGATGCTGTCTGGCAATCCCATCTTTCATTTTGATATGCTGAAAATCAAAATGGCCCCAAATCAAGAAATTCCAGATTCACAGTAAGGAATCTGAGAAACAAATAAGCTGAATCCAAACTTTTTTATGTTTTTAATAATCAAAGTCCCCAAGATGGGATCCTGACAAATGTGCACTGTTGCTCAAAATCTGCTCCCAGTCAACCACAACATCCCCTTCTTCAGTGAGTACAGCACAGATACTATTCTTAGAAACCTTCCCAAATAAACTGAAATTTTGAGAAACTGAGATTTGGATTCTGTTTCTATGACCTAAGATAATTTATTATCAGAAAGCTTAATTGCCAAGAGGCTTGAAGAGGCAGCACAGACTGAGAGTCACAAGGCAGGAGGCTGGGAACCTCACAGCCGCCTTTCCAAGGCTAATTATGACACTCATTTCTATGATCTCTGTCAGTACACGTAGCCTGTCTTACCTTCCCCTACAAATACAGCAGGAATAGTTGTAAGAACTACTCTTCTGCTGAGACTCTGGGAGGAAGGGCACTGTAAAACTGCTGAGTAACAGTGGTACCGTACAGAGGAACACGGCAGCTGCTGAGGAATGTGCTGCCTGCAGCCTTTCAATGCCATTTTCAGAAACAGCACAAGAAACAATGAAGACAAGTTCTACATTTGCCAGATCTCATACTTGAGTACCATGGTACAGTCAATTAAAACAGTAAGAAAAAGCAGAGCTGTTGTGCATCCACAAGGGTATTAATCAAGCGCCTGCAAGACTGAATAGAAATCCAGGAAAACTGATTTTTGCACCACCATTGATTGGCTCGTAGGGCACATCGTTTCACTTCTGGACATCTTTCTCAATTTTTATTTTTATTTTTTTTTACTTTAAAATTTGGATAATACACGGATTCCTACCCTGAAGAACTACTCTGAAGCTGTACTTTGTCTAACACAATATGCTCTTGAACTGCACTGAGGTAAGGTGTTTCAATGATAGAAAAAGTTAGGGAGCATTTCACTTCTACAGATTCACGTATAAAAATAACAGCTTTCCTCTGAGAGAAAACACATCAGCTTTTATAAAAGTTCAAGGCAATAATTACAATTTTATTTTTTTGCCACCCACAAAAAAATGAATCACAAGCTATTTGAGGTATGACAATGGCCTTTTGTGCAACTGCTGACAATTCTAGAGAGAGTATGGAGCCTGAATCTAGCAACAACACGAGCAAGTAAAACATCCATCTACCAAAAAGTACTTAGCAAAATAATTACTCTTAGTTACTAGAAGAATGGCCTTACAAACAATTGTCATATGAAAATTATTCACAGATTCTTATTTATAGCTTATGGTTTGTTTTTAATACAATATATCTGGAGATACAGGAGAAAATACTGTAAAAATATAACTGTCTCCAGTAAAGTTCTGATAACAGGTATGATTTTATATGAGGTGGAAAAGACGAAAAAATTCCACTTAAAGTGCCGTCTCTGTCAGAGAAAAGTACTCACATCTTGTTTAAATCAGTTTGTCCCCTACTAATTACACCACACTCTTTTCTTCTGCAGAGACTCGCTGTGGCAGCTTCCAAGCTACTCCAGCCACAGCCTACAACACCTCAAGCCTGGCCATCATAGGGGCTGTAAATGTATAGTTTCATCAAGACTATAACTGACATCGGATACAAGAATACGCCGATCTACAAAATTCAGTTGTGAATAAATTATACCCAGAATTATATTCTTTAAACTGGCCTCCAAATACACTCATCTGTACACGTCTTCATTTTTCTTTTCGCAGTGGGAACCTGACTGGGTACCCCGTCCTGTCTCCTAGGACCTTCAAAAGGTTGCTCCACACGCTCCAGGATCAACAGCTGAGATCCACTCTCCTATTATAAATGTCCATGCCCAGGGAAGCTTGTCTGCGCAGGATACATCACTCCAAGGCAGGTGAGAGATCAAGAAAACTGCTCCAACCAGAAAAAAGAAAATTAAATTCAAAAGCACCTTTTAAGGACAAGTGTGGTTTTCCTTACTATCCTTAATAAAAACTGACATATTGTGACTCAGAGTCTGACAGCCTTCTTTAGACCGAACACAGAATTGAAGCTGAAGGGACTTATTCTCAATTTATAGGCCTATATGTGCCAATAAAAGAGATACAATCTGGTCTGGCACCAACAAACCACTTGTCACATTTTCCACTCATATAAAGAGCTAGGGAATGAATTAACACGTCACAAATGGAAATTATTGATCAAGGGATGACTGAAAGCCACCTAAATGTCTCCAGGCAAGAATCTGAATAAAACAAGAGGTGTTTTGGAGAAACTCTTATTTACACCATCACATATTCAATTTTGAAAAATAATAACAGGAGGGGAAAAAAAAAGGATCCTTTAGCCTCGTTGTTTTGTTTACCTCCATCCAGAATGTTCAAATGCCATAAAGTCAACGTTGAACTGAAAAAATGAGTTTGGGGAAAAAAATTACCAATGCTGTGGAAAAGTTCTTTTCTGTATTTACTGGACACAGAAGTATACGCTCATTAAAGCGGACTGAATAGCAGGTCCATTAAACTTAGTGCTCTTGGATCAACAGGTTAGATTAATTAATATCTTGCTGGTTTTGTCCTGAATAACCAAAAATGAGTGTACTCTGTTTGGATCAGTCAGCAGCAAGGAGGATGGGAAGACGGTAAATAAATTCATTTTTAAAAATCCGTTCAAACGACAGGAACATAAAATGGCACTCTCGCATAGTTATTAAACATACCACTGAAAATTGGGGAATTAAACCATGAAGTGCTCTCTAGCTGGCCATAAATTTCAATTTTTCCCCTGCTTGGTGCATAATGATGCCTTGATAAGCGTCCTATTATTGATGCATCTGCAACATATATCCTCTTTTTGGAGCTGAAACGCTACTCTGTAGCAGATGGTGGCTATTGTGTTTACACATCAGCACTTTATGATTGCATTTTCTCACGTCTGCAGTAAAAAGAAAACCGTAATTGAGTTTTTAATGGCTTTGCACATTGTTCATTAAGATTACATGAGTGTGTTCTGACAAATGACAGCTGAAGAAATGAGCCACTGAGAACCCCTCGTGATCACCAGACAGACCTCAGTTGATGCTGTTTCACTGTTGGCTTTGAAGAACCGTGCTGTTTGAAAGTGAAATTATAGCAACCATTAAAGACTGAATGCAAACTTGAAAAGAAAGCTGTCAAAACGCTCAACTGCAAAACCAGACTTCTAAAACCTTGAAAACCAGAATCAGGTACAGAATGTTTTTTCTAAGGAGCAAACTGCTTCCCAAAATAATGGTTTCTCCAGAAGCTCCATCAGGTGCACAAGCATGTTTTAGACACAGATTTGCTTATTTCCAAAGAACAACTAAGCAAGCAAGCCTGACATCTGTCTTTGTTAAGGTAGAACAAAGCAACATGGAATAAAGTTGGTTGAAAGTGGCCCCAGGCCAAGCCCCTGGGTCACCTGAGGCCAGATGAGCTTTCTCAGAGCTTTTACCTACTGAGTTTACACACCTTCCAGGAGAACTGCCCACCTTCTCCGTGAAACCTGCTCCATTGTTTGACTGCCCTTGTAGTTTTTCCTTATATTCAGTCCAAACCCTCTCATTTCAACTTACACTCTTTGTCTCTCCTCCTTCATACACTCACTGCAGTAAAGATCCAAAGGTGGTACCCCTGATAATCTCCTTGTAGGTACTTGGAGGCCACTGCTAGGTCCCTCCAAAGCCTTCCCTGCCCCAGGCTGAACAATCCCTGGTAACTCCTCAGACACTTCCTACAGAGCAAGTGCTCCAGCCCCACAGACTTGGTGGCCTTTGTTGAACTTGTTCCAGTCTACCATTACGACACCCCAAATTAGGCACAGTACACTCAATGCAATCCAATGAGTGGCAATGAAAGGGGGACCACTTGCATGTGCCTCCTGGCTATGACCCTGTCAAAACAACCCAGGATGCCATTACCTCCTCTGCTGCCAGAGCACACCAGTGCCTCATGTTCACCTTGCCATCTGCCAAGGTCCTCAGGTCCTCCTCGGCAGAGCTGTTCCCCAGCCAGTTAGCCCCCAGGCTGTCTCCCCAGGTATTGCCGTATTGGTCCATACCGTATTTCGTATCGGTCCATTCCTCCAGCCTGTGTCCATCCCTCTAAATGGTGGCCATGTGCCCCATCATATCAACTATTCCCCCCAGTTTGGTGCCATCTGCAAACAAGAGCTACCATCAACAGTTCCATCCAAGCAGCTTTGACCCATCTAACTGCCACCACCCATCCAGACTGTATGACCCTAGTTTGAAAGTGCATAAAGCTCTGTCCTGCCTCTGGTATCAGCAGCCACATAGGACTTACTCTTCTGCAGTTCAACTACAGTGCCTAGAGAATTCTAATAACTTCACAATTAATCCAAAACATGAGGGAAATTAAGCTGTTCTAATTGGATACAAAAATCAATACGTTCTAAGAAGGATGCTTATGAGAATAGTAAACCTCAGTATTTACCACAGGCACTTTAACCTATACATGTAAGTGAATGAGTATAAAACTCTGCAGCTTTAAAAGTCTACTACTTACAAACACCTAACCACAAGAAAAAACTTGCCACACACCCTGTGTGGATAGGTATCAAAACGAAGGACAGTTTATGGCCAAGGAGAACAAAATGAATTACATCAGCATCTTTACAGGTATGATTTCTCATCGTACTTTTCAGCACCCTTTCAAGGTGTTCCAGAGCTCAGACTGCAGCACAGATCACAGGGGGGACAACTCTGCTGACCTCTCCTCCTGAGACATTACTGCTGGTCCTTCCCTCATACCTATTCACCTTGTGAGCACCTTCTCTCTTCTACTGCAGCCTCCCTTCTTTAAAGGAAGAGAACTCTCAAAACATCTTCTGGAAATCCATTGCATTGTTTTTGACAGTCATTTTAACAACAAAATCCAATATAGTTACCTTTTTTTCTTTTTTGTTTAAACATCAAAGTATTCCAATGGATTTGTGAAGTGTGACTTTCCTTCGCAAGAGTGCTTTGGCTTTTTCCCAGATTTTCATTCCCAACAGAATAGGATTAGAGTCAGAGCCACTTCACTGTCTCCTACACTGACCTGGAAGCCCTTTACCACAGGTATTTTTGCAGAAGAGATGAAGCAAGAGGCACCTCTGCCAGCCAGCTAAGCAGCCTCATGCCTTTCCTAGTGAGGTTTCCACGTACCGTGTTTTTGCATATCTTTTGGTAAAGCACTATTTAGAACACTGTCAAGTCAACCCGAGTGCCATAGAACAGATCTTGAAAAGCACCTATACAAAGTATGAAAAAACATGTTTAAGGATAAGAAAAAAGTCCCTCTACCTCAATACTTGGTTTCAAGCAGTGACAAAGTGGCCACTTTAAGCAGAACAGAAAAATCAGGGTACTGTGAAGCAAAATTTACCATTTCAAGCTTCTGGCAGTCAGCTGTATCCAGATTTTTCAAGTCAAAAGCTGCATCTACCCCTTCCATTCATCAGCCACAGATCGATCTTCCTCCCATAATTTTTGTTCAGTCAGTCAGGAATAAGACTCCGTCAACAAGCTCTACAGTTTAATTTTACATTGTGCTGGGGAAATAAATAAGTATTTCCATACACTTGCTTTAAGCTACTGCCACTTAATTTGCAGTTCTTATTTCAGGAAAAGTTATTATTAACTACCTGCTTCAGGCTTCCCACAGTTTTCTATCCCCACTCTTCATACTCGTGTATAACAACTCAACAAGGCTCAGAAATCTCTGCCCCCTGACTGCTGTACTACAGGTGGCAGCATTTGTACAAACTCCAAATTAAATAAGGTGTATCTCATAGCTGCTATCCCTTTTTCAAGTATTAAGACAAAAATCAGACCCATGGGGTTTATTTCTCAAATGTGGGTCATATTGAATTAATACACCGGTGACATAAAAAGAGTTTGATTCACAGATAAACACGACTATATACAAGTTGAGCCCAGTAAAATTCATGAGAACAATTCATTCACTTGGGAAGTTGTCGGATAATAAGAAAGTATTTTTAAAGAGAGAATCTACTATTTGTAAAGAGCCTTTCTTCTGGAAATTAACGTCATGAAAAGAATTACCCTGTTGGGGGCTTCTTTTGTGAGAAAAATCTTCTCTGGAAACGAAACAGATCCTGTATTACTTCAATGGCTGCAAATATTTGCTGTGATTATTGAAATAAAGTGGAGATTGCGGCATAAATGCTTTACCTCATCTTTCAGGGAAGATCAGCGTGTAACAAAAGTGGGTCTGATTTGTCCATTTCCAAATGTCCTTGGGAGGGGAGAATTTTGCAATTCTTTTGCTCTATATAAACCCAAATAACTACAGGACAATACTCCAGAACTAGGGGAACCAGGTTTCCCGCAGTTTCATAATTGCAAACTGCAGACTTTTTCCATCGTTTCCACTGATTGAACCATAAATGACTGCTGGCATTTTCAGTGGCGTCCAGACAGGGTTACCAGTCAATCACAGGTGTTAGCAAACTCCACTCCTTTTACAAATGTTTTCCAAGGGCTGGAAAATGGTGACCCCCAGGCACCAAAAGACGCTCACAGCTCAGCAATGGCCTCCAGCCAAGTGACAGCTTCCCTTTAGTCACCCCTGAAGGAAATGCTGAAGCAAGCGACATCTACTGCAGAGGCTTTACAATCCAAAATGGGAAACGTTAAACTACTCCGACAGAAGAAACGAGATGAAAATATATCAAAGAAAATCACCATATTTTAACGGCTTGCCTCTTTACATGCAGGTGGATCAGTGTCAGCAACCCCCCTTCAACTGGGGGGATTTCCCATCTGAAATCCAGATGGGAAGAGATGAAATGACTGAGCAAGTCAAGGGCTTAATTAGCAGAGGGCTTTAAGGTGGACAATGGAATTTTTGCAAGAGGCTGCAAAGCAAAGACTTGGGGATTAAACGTTTTGTCAACAGTTGCAGAACCCCAGTTCTGACAGAAAGATGGTCTCATTAGAGGTGGGATTCAGAGTCCAGAAGCTTTGTGGTCCACTCTGGGTTACAGCTGTTCCAGCAACACAAATTGCAATCCAGCCAAAATTTGTTTGCCCATTTTCGTTACTTCTGTATGCTGCTTTTTTTCCACTTCATGCACAGGGAAGGCCCCTGTTCATTAAAGGGATACCCTTTTAACCTTACAAGAATATTTAAATCATCAAGTGAAAAAAGCTTCTTCCCTGCTCTATTGTTAAAAGCATTCTTCTAAAAATGTAGCATACATGTGTAGCTCTTGGTCCCATAATTCTGTGGCGTTTCCCAAGGACAGCCAATGATAGAGACTTACATATTTGCAATATAAAGCTAACGTGCAGCATTCAGGTCCTGACTTCGTAATTTCCTGTGACAAACAGGGATTTTTTTTATTGGCCTGAAGAAAATTTAACTGAAACGTGAAGGCAGAACTCTTTTAAAAATAACAATGAAAAGAAGCACTTAGGAGAGTAATAGTACCCAACATAGTAGAGGCAAGAAGAAATTTTTAAGCACAGGAAGGGCTTCTCGTCTCAATTTATCGCAAAGGCATGATCACTGAGAGCTGCAAGACAACTGACTGCAACACAACAGAAATGACACCGCAGGGGAAAAAAAAAAAAGAGAAAAAAAAGAGAAAAAAAAGGGAAAAAAAAGAGAAAAAAAGAGAGGGGGGAAAAAGGCCTTTTGTCTATTGCTAGTTTTTGAGCTCAGCTACAGGCCAGAGTGGTCTCCAGTAGCCTGTGTTCAGTACGGGAACCTGTTAGACTCACTGTGGAAAATCAGCACATAAAGGTTAATTCACATTTGCATAGACACAAACACAGCAGTGACTATGCTTCAAGGTGCCCCAAAAGCTTGTTCTAAAGATTGGACCAGACAGTTCCTGAAAGCACTGACATTCCAGTCTACAGTAGGGACTGCCTAGGACATCATGAAGTTTCACGACAGAATTTCTCACTCCAGTGGTGCGAGGTGATGCCCAGTGTTGTTTCCTCCTGCATCTCTAAAGCACAGTCCTTCCCTCCTTACCAATCAGCTGAAGAACATTCACAACTGATGTTTGCCAGAGTAGTAGCAGAGCTCAGATAACCTTTTTCTCTTCACCAACAAACTCAAATTTGTATCTCCAGAGCAGAAATCATTGTTTGTCAACTCTCAGAAGAGAGCCACTGCTCTAAAGTTACAGCCACCTGGCAATGTTCTGCATATCTCGCGCTTATCTCTAGGCTCCACAGTTTATTCTAGAACTTTCTTCCCACATTTTATAAACAGTTCTTTAATAAAAGATCATTTGCCATAGCTGTAAGCCTAGGTACCCTGAGAAACAAAAAATGGTGTGTGCTGTAGAGTCAGAAACAATTCTATAAATCTCAACAGTGGAAAACATTTTAATAGATTCATTGCCAGCATTCAATGTTGCTAAGGTCACTGCTATAGAATGTTTCCAGAGTGTCCTTATTCCATTATTAATAAATATGGTATAAAATGTGTGGCAGTACTATAAAAGGAAAATCCATTAGCAATACAGCTACACCAGTCTATCAGGTAAAGGAATCTTGTAATAATAAACATATAATTCTCTGTAAACAACAGAGGAGAATGCTCTGCAACTTTAATTACACCTTCTTTGTTGCATCGCCACCTCTTAGAAGTGATGAAATGTACACTAAAACCTGAACAGGTTTTGTTGCTTTTTAATTCCAGTAGCCTGACAACTATTTATCCTATCAAACTTATCTTAACGCTTTGGTAAAATGTAGGCAATTGATTTAAACAATTAATAAAGTTTAGGTTATTAAATGGGTAAATAAACAAAATGAGGGGGGGTGGCCATAATTCAATATAATATCTTCATTTAAAGATATTACAGATCTTGTTCTTAGCACCCAAGAGCTTTATTACAGATAAGCCTTGAAAGGGAGGTCCCACCACAGTGAGCTTAGGGACATTAACAAGTCTCTGCTCAAAGCCTATTGCAAATGCAGCACAAGAAGGCTCAGGATTCAGCAGAATATCAAATATCTTCTTCCCACAATTTAACCTGTGGCATGTACTGCTGCCAAATGCCTCTCCCTTCCATGGAAATGGCAGTATTTCAGTAAGCACCCTCTGTATACACCCTCTGGAAAAAACCTCATCAAATTTTTAAGTTCGAGATATACAACTACTTGTGTAATGAGCATAATTCATAATTAGATGCTAAAGAACTCTCTTAGGATGAAATGCCACCAATAGAAAAGTTCAGAGGTAGCGGTCATTAAAGACTATTCTGAAAAACTAATTGCTCCTTAATATGCATGCCTCAGCTTGGTTTTCAAACTTACTTTAAAAATAAAATTCTGCATCTTGTTGCAACCCTATGGCTAAAAATAAAAATCTCTCCAACCAGGTAGATACAGATTCAAGGAAAGCATGTTTTAGGTTGGTGACTACAAGCAACTAAATAATTAAATCACTGTATCTCAGCTGCTGCAACATCAACTCTCCTTGGAGGGGGCAGCAAGACAGAGTCAAAATTCTGCTGCCTCTTGTTATCAAAACTGTCAACAGAAATATGATTTCATATTTCTAAATGTACATGACATGCACAAAATTCGGATTATAATTTCTGTTTCAAAAGCTGTCTTTCCCATGAATGTCTGGGATACGTAATGGGCAACAGACAAAAAAACCCTAATAAAATATGATTAGCCTCATAGACTATCTATTCTGCATTATCCAGATACAATGATTGATCAATTTAAGACATTAAAAACAGTCCTTTTCCGGGGTACCCTTTGCTCTCTACTTTCATTTTGCGTTGATCCTGTTTTCCAACTCTGGTTTGTCTCTGAACACATTTTTTCCACTTTTGCCTAATTCTAACATTTTAAAAGATGAACGACACAGACTACAAATTCCATTACACCGCCTTCTCCCAGTCCAAGGACACAACAGCTATCTGTTGGATGCAACCTCATGGTTGTGTGGATGGATGGGTCAACGTTCACAATGAGTTCAATTTAATTTGTTTTAATTTGGCTATTGTAAAGCCACTGAGATTGAATACTATCTCTTACAGTCTGCATCAAAGCAGACTGTGTATCTCCAACGCCTCATGAGATCATCAGCTGAGACAACTCTGTTCATAGCTTCCCATTCTTGAGAAGTTAATAAATCATGTTGATCTTCTTGCTATTGTGTTTAATTAAAACTGACACAAAATCTAAATTTCTGGGCCATTTGGACCCTAAATGAACCAATGAGGACTTTCTGTGAGACACTCTAGACTCGCCTTTGGCATCAGCAAGGCAGCTGCCACAAGTATTTTGGTGAAAATATTCCTTTAATAGGAAGTATTGAATTCCATGTAGTTCAAACACATACTTGTTTTCAATATATTGGACTCTTTCTCTGCTTAATCATTAAAGACAAATGGCCGGATATTTTTATTACATAATTGTAGAGTATTAGAAGTGGTTTACATGTCAGCCAGAATTAAATATCTCATTAGCAGGATGCAGCTATATTTCTAGCCAACATTCATGATCTCTGCAACTTGTGTAAAACTTCCATATGTTTTGTATATGTAACATTTTCTAGGAAACTGCAGAGGGATTATTACCTTTTATATTTGTGACAGAAAACACATATTAAACATAATGCCAAAAGGCAACTACAGCAAACGATGTCTGAAGAGGAATTGTTTCTTAAACAGTTTGTTTTTACAGAACTGTGTTCGAACCATATGGTCACTTATTTACACATTTAAGAAATCAACAGTAAGGCTCTAAACTCAGAACATGTTAAGGGTTATGTGCTGAGCTATTTTTTGCATCAAATTTTCAACTTTGCTGAGCTCAGTTTCAGTGAAGTGTTGGGTGCTGTTGAAGTCAGTGATGCTATTCTGGGTGTACTGGGGTATAGCCAAGGATGGGATTTGGCACAGTGAATTCAGAAAATAATTAAGGCCATCCCACAAGCCACCCCACAGTATGGCAGCAGGATAATTTCTCAAAAGGAGCATCTCCAAACTGCAAAAGCAGAGGCTGATGCAGGGCTCCGCGGAGGCGTTATGGCCACAGGAGAAAGGAGTCTCACTCATCCCAACCCACACCTCTACCAGCTGCGAGCACCATCACTTGCTCATTCCCATGGGAACTAAATGAGACCAGATTCTTCTTTAAGTGGGCAATGTTTGTTTGGCTGTCTTAACTCCTGTTATAATGACAGCAAGCTAAACAGAGGTGTTACTACCAGCCCCCTCTTTTTCAGGGGTACCGCACTGTTCGGGTGGACACCTTCTAGCTGAACCTTACTGACGTATTTCAAGAAGAGAAAAGGAAATGCCACCTTGAAGCAGCTCAGTTGCCAACAGTGGCTAGTACCAGCATTCAGAGAAGGTGCCTAAGTCTCCATGATAAAATACTAATTTAATCCAAATAGAAGATATTTCTCCATAACATGATTAATTTGGTGACTGTCTCATGACACGAGACACTATTTGTGCTTAAAAAAAATCCCAAATGGTGTAGCTGCGATTAAAGATTATTACACTAGATCCATCATTACACAGAAGTGTAATCATTATTTAAGTAAACATCTGATAGTTACTGAAACTTGACAAATATTGTTACTCAAATAACTTGACAGTTGTGTTCAATAACAAAGCATTTCTTTGAGCCGCCTGAAATGTGTTGCCTTTGAGCCACTGCGTAAGTCCCCATGTTTTAATCAAACAAATATGCTCAATACACTCAACGGACACAGATCTGTAATATTTTCTCATGACTCGCTTCTTGGGTTTTTTGATATTAGGCAGCAACAGGATTACCAGTATCTACAAAGGCTATTATTCCTGTGTGCTTTTTTGAGCCCAGCTGGATATCTGTGTAATGATTTTTTACTAAATAGTTCAAAAGTACACAGAGATTTATTTCCTGTAGACTGCAGTTCATTTAGAACCTAACAGAGTTATGTGCATGATGTTCAGGTTTTATTAGAAATTAATGGTATCTGCTGAATCACATTTTCTGGCCAAGATTTTCCTGGTGACAGCCAACAGGGCTGCATTCTACAACATCCATACTGAGCTCTACAGGTGATGGCAGAGTGAGCTGGTACCACTGCTTGGATGGAAACCTCAAGTATTGTACCCTGTGAGTTCCTTGATCCAACCTCTTTCCCCACTAGGTAAGTTTTATGTAGTACTTGTCACACCAAAAGGACTGGTTCATATGGTCATAAACACATTGAACTGACTAGGAGGATTTAATGTAAATAGAAGGTAACTATTTCATGCAAATTACAAACATTGCACCAGCTCTTGGCACTTTGTTTAAATGGATGGAGCAAAAAATTGCAGACAAGACTGAGCTTGCAAAGAGTTTTTTCAGTTTGCAGAGTTTAACCCCAGCCAGCAGCAAGGACCACACAGCAGCTCGTTTGCCCCCTTTTCCCCCCCCAAGAAGGGTAAGAAGAAGAGGGAGAAAAGGAGGGAAAGGAAAAAAACCCTCATTGGTTGAGACAAAGACATTTTAATAGAACAGTATCAGAAAAGGAAAATACCAATGATAACAATGACACAAGTCACTCTCACTGCCCAGTGAATTAACACAGTCCCAAGCAGTGATTGCTGATTCCCGCCCTCCCCCCCCCAGCATCTATACGGAGCATGATGTCTATGGTATGGAATATTCCAGTGGGCATCCCATCCCTCTGTCTAGGCTTCTTCCCAGCTTCTATGGGAGGCTGAAAAGACTCCTTGGAAACTATAAATATTGCCTGGCAACAACTAAAACAATATGTATTATTGACATTGCTTTCATAGCAAATCTGAAACACAACAACTACTAGAAAGAAAATTAACTCTGGCCCAGCTGGAACCAGGAAAAGACTTCACAGAATTCTTAAGATTAAAGAGAAATCATGAGTTACAGCCCCAACCTATCCCAAGTATGCCAGCCCTCAGATTGTCTCAAGTTCCTCACAGCTCTCAACAAATTTTTCTGTCAGTGCCACACTACTTATTTAATTGCTCATTTCCTCTCAAGGAATGCAATTTAATATATTATTAGGGACGACATTTGGGCCATTAGTTGTTAACCTTCTGCCACATTTGACTATTTTCTGTCTCCACTAGCTTCAAATCCCACACAGAATTTTGTTTCCCCTGAGGATTGCTTTATATAATAAAATCTCAGGAGGTATTTCAAAAGCTTTGAAATCCCTGGTAAATCCAGTTTTAATCCATTATTACACTGGCATAGAAGAAATTTCTATATAGTAGAAAGCGAGTTTTCCTCTGCACACGCTCTGCTGGTTAGTCTTCCGTGCTGGATTTCCCCTAAGTGGATTCATCTATTTGTTATTGTTTCAATCCTTTTATCTCCAAGCTTTCTAGAATCATCCCTTTTTTTTTTTCTTTAAAGAAAAAAAAAATCTCCCCCCCTTTTTTTAGTAGACAATTAAACAGCTATAAAAAAAAACACATTAGCAAAACAACCATGTCATTTAAAAATTTCCTCACATCATGAAAGACTTGGTTGTTCCTTACCAAAAGCACCACTGGTTGTTTGCCCAAAAGCACCTTAGCCTGACATCCACGGAGAAAGGTCCAAAAAAACCAGACATGATAATTTCTAGAATTAAGACTAGTGTAAAATAATCATTTAGACCATCTGAAGCGTACACTTTTCACCAAGTGAGGAAGCTAATTTCTAATATTCTCACCAGTTCTCGCTTCCTGCAACTAGGATTTTTAAATAAACCTAGTATCTCGGATTATCTTATTATGAAGCTTTATCTTCACCCCAATTTCAAGTGTCTACACGACAGTTTGAAATCATTCTTAGTAGGCTCCTTTTCTTTTTTTTTTTAAAGTAGAATGCCATTTTTATCCTCAAAGTTTACACTTAATGTGCTAGTCATCACAGTCCCAGCAGTCTCTCTCAGTTGGCACTTTGAGTCTTCAAAGATACCACCAAATGTAGCAACGGTTGAATGACTTGCTCCAATATATAAGCTATACTTCTTGATCTAAGATACAAACAGCAGTGTAGTTCCCTGCATATAGCCTCAATCTTAATTCTCCCACTGAAATCAACAGCGAGATATTAATGTATTTCAGTAAAAGAGCAGCTCTAACACACTTTCAATTCACTAATTCTAGTTTATTAAAACTGTTGTCACTTAAGCAGGTATGAAACACCTTTTGGGGATTACACATTTCAGTCATTACCAGACAACGAAATCTAGAAGATGTCCCCGGCATAAATAGGAATAAAAATTAAAATTCTAAATTAGGTATCTTGGAACAATATAAAGGACTGAGACTTGATTGGAGTGTTAGGCAATTAAAGCAGAGCATTCCAGATGGCCAAGAGGTAAAGTGAAAACTTCAACGACAGTTTCAGATCGTGAATGAAGTTTTCAGTACTGGCACGACTTCAAAAGGGAACAGCAATTTTTCCATAGGCAATACTTATCCCAACTATTCCAAGAGTCTGCAGTTGAAACAGGTTGTAAATACCTTGGGTAGACAGAGCTCAAATTAAAATACACTTGAGCGGTTTTCTCAGGTTCTGATCCTGTTCTAAATGAACCAGACAAATGAACCTCTCCCCTGAACCCAGCACGATCAGGATCAGTGCCAAGTTATTAACAAGCATTTTCTCAGTAGGATTATCTACCTTTGAAAAATAATTGCTCCTCACGGCCTCGCAAACAAACGAGCCATTTATGTAGGATTTACTTTGAGTTAACTAGAATTTTCACAAATTCATGCAAACAGACTAACCTTCCAAGCATGTGGATGCAATTAAGCTTCCAGTGTTCCCATTAATCTCTATTACAAAAATCTAGTCCAGGATCATATTTCTATTCCTCCTAGTTTAATATATCAAATTAAACTCTTACTGCAAGAGTTATTTGTCTTATAGACAGCTCCAAAAAGCTAACATTGTTCCGATATAGACTTTGGGATAGAGATTTCCCTAGCACCCACATCCTGTTCATTTTTAGAACCCAGTTTAAATGGCCAGGTGAGTTTATGACAAACTGGGTTGATTTTCATTTGACTTCTCACTTGTGAATTCCAACTAAGAGTTGAAAAAAAGAGAATTTGGATCCCTTTCTTCACATGCACAAACACACATCCCAGGTCCCTGTCATGCTGTGGCCGCAACGATTTTAACCCACTGACAATAATATGGTAATTCAAGGTGCATATCAGTTTTGTCAAAACCATATGCTGTGTGACAACCACTCATTGCTCTTCTACTGCCACTAGAAATACTGTCTGGTGTCACTTATTCCCTTACTCCTTCCGCTGTCTTCACAATATCAAGCTAAGCATTGAAGAGATACCCTGCTTCTAAGAAAGTAAATCAGTATAGACTCTTGAAAAACAAGTGTGCCTGTGCATGTCATACAGTTACGAGTTGCTGGCATTTCCCTAAAGTGATTAAAGCTTTCAGATGTTTTCATGCAAGAAAACTGGTGTGAAAACTCTATCTTTTGCAGATACATCCCCCAAATCTTTAAAGCATTTGTCAAATAACTGTTCAGAACTATTTTTGGATCTGCACAGATGACAGATAGCACAAGAATCAGCAGGATATTTTAACCTAAACCATCTTTGCTTATGAAAGCAACTCAAAGGGAAAACTCAAAACTGAGTGCCACTTTTGTTTTACAGATTGCATTCATCCAGGCAGCTTTGGAGAGAAAAATCACAGGAAAAATAAGAAAATGTCTCAAAATCCATATTTAAGTAAGATTTCTTCCTTCAGTGCTTGTATACCACATAAAATGTATCATTAGAGAATGGCATGTATTAACATCAGTTAAGTTTGCAACACGGCCTAAAAAATAGGCAAACACATTGCAATATTAACAGTAAAAACATTATTGAATCTTTGAGGATACTTTGATTAACTACTGCTAGAGTTAACTCCACATGCACCAGAGCAGCATCAGCACACACACTCCATCCACAGGTACCAGAACAGCACTCCACTCACAGGTGAAGACTAGTAAAGACTAAATTAGAAAGTTTATACCTCTGAAAAACAATTGCTGAAATAACCTCCACTTTTACTGCAGGTAGGCAACAGCATTTTTAACTCTGGAGGTTCTACTGACACTAAATCAGAGTAATCTGCATAACTTGCTCATGACTTTGTCATGCACACAGAACACTGCCGCGTTAAACTCATTGTGATGAGTAATCTCACAAAACCCACAATATTTTCCTTTAATTGGGAGTGTATGTACAGATAACCTACTGTGTTGCCAGGACAATTAACCTGTTAAGAACAATGGTATCAGATGCTGGTTAGGTTGAATATTTCTCAAGCTATCAAAATTTCTCCAAAAAAAGAATAAATAATGGAAGGGCATTTAGACTGACTCCTCCAGTTCTTTGATAAAGCACCGAGATACACTGGAACACAGAACCTGAATACTGTCTGAGTCACTAATCCTTCCAGTTGAATATCTTATTTGTGTCAGTGATCTGCAATAACCCAGGACAGCCGTGCTGCAACCAAACACGAGAGCCCAGCGCTGTTCTGCAGAACAGAACACAGAACTATTCCCTTCGCAGCTCTGGACTGGAAGGCACAGAGACAAATACACTACATTAAAGCAAACACTTTGTCTAAAAGAACAGTAAAAATATTAAGAGCTTAAAACACAGTCCCTTGGTAACGCTCTGCTCGGAACAGCTCTATAAACAGGCTATTTTCAGTGGCTGAGTAAAAAAACCTACCTGAGATGGCCCACTGCTGATTGTGATACAAATGTATTATGTTTAAAAAAACAAAGCTCTTTTCCATTTGTTTAGCCTTCTCTGGTATACGAAGCCCCATGATGTGAGCCACCAGAGGAATGGAGTTTGAGCAGTCCTCCCATCTTACAATTTCCTTTGTGGGTTCGCCTCGTTATACTGTAAGGAAGAATCCAATTTCCAAACCTACAGGCAGTCCATTTAAAGCACATCTTTCCATTTGCAACACGTACCACTTGCAGCTTGGGCTTTGAGGGACATGCAATTACCTCTCACCTTTGTAAGGCAAAGGCTCAGCATATTCCACTAAAAAACTGGTAACATGCCCTAGGTTTACATTTGCAACACGGATATCTTTATGAAATTTTGATTTCACAGACCCGTAGGTACCACCTGCTAAATGTAACCTTTCCTCAAAAAAAAAAAAAACCCCAACCGAAAACCACCTCTTTAAGGATCCTACCCTATTTTTCTTTTCTTCTAAAATAGCGGATCCAGCATTAGACCATTTTCATGATTTCTTTAGTCAGCGAATTCGTGACAACACATAAACGAATTAACAAGAATTAAGACAATTTGCCCCATTTGGATCACATTTGCATTCACAAAGCCTCTATCAAGGGGACTAATTTGGAAGAACCACGGAGCGTAATTTCTTCCTGTTCACAGGACTGGTTAGACTCAGCATGCAACCATCTCCCTAGCAGTTTTCGAAGAGCTGTGTTTCCAAAGAGTATATCCTTAATCTTCCTGAAATTCTCTGGGTCATTAACATAATTATCTTTTCCCTAACATATTTCCATTATGCAGCAGTGTAATTTAACCACTTGCTACTTAGGAAACTATCAAACAAGTCTATTTCATACACAATGATGCTAGAAATCAAACATCAAGAAGCATCTGAAATTCCATATAGCATCAAGTCGTGAAATATTTTGTTGTTTTTCTGAAATGTAAACTAGAGGTCTGGACAGCTAAACTGCCACATTTACAGCAGCACAGCGCGTTCCCAAGAATTTTGGCCAAGGCAGTGACAGCACTGAAAACTGGCTCAGGACCCTGAGCACAAACTGCAGCGATGTCAACGATGGCAAAACACTCTTTTTCCAGACGGCATCTGCACTCCCTACAGATCCAGGCACCTTAAAACTACAGTCCGTACTCCAGGTACAACTGTCAAGCGCCTGTTGCTTGTCCGTTTCTGCGTTCTGAAGGACACGTACTTTATTTTTTTTTTGCAGGATTTGACGTACTCACCCACACGATTTCACAGCAAGTCTCAAGCATGCTTATAGTATGCACTGAAATGTGAAGCACTACGTATTTGCAACTTTGAATTAAGCGTGAATTTTAATTACTCATCAAGCTCTAGAGGACGTTTTTATTAGTACTTTGATGTCTAAGACAATCTACTGACAAGTCAAGCTACAATCTTCAGCTTTCCCTTCTCAACATGATGCAACCAAGCATCACGTGCAGTGTGATGAGGGAGTATCATAGAGTCGTCTAGGTTGGAGGGGACCTTTCAGATCATCGAGTCCAACCATCAACCTAACACTAACAAAACCATTATTAAACCATGCCCAAGGTTTAAAAACTCCCAGGTGTCAGTCTATGAAGCCGCAGTGAAAGCGCAGCCCAGGCCCCTCATGCCCAGGGGTCAAGGTAAGGAGGTAAAGGGCACAAACTTGAACATAAGAAGTTCCATCTCAACATGAGGAGGAACTTCTTCACTTTGAGGGTGGCAGAGCACTGGACCAGGCTGCCCAGAGAAGTGATGGAGTTTCCATCTCTGCAGACATTCAAGCCTGCCTGGACACGTTCCTGTGCAACCTGCTCTGGGTGGACCTGCTGTGGCAGGGGGTTGGACTAGATGATCTCCAGAGGTCCCTTCCAACCCCGTATCATTCTGTGACTGAGGTGGTGGCAGTGGCTGGGCAGGGTTTCTTGGACTCGTTTTTCACGCTGTGGCTGTTTAGTTCTTACAGCCAGCAACAACGTGTGATGGGACACTTATTTTGCTTGGGCTGACAAAACAGCTGAGGTGGCCACAGAGGAAACCACAAACTGGTTTTGGCCTCAAGCCTATCAGTCCACAAACAAGAGCAACTCCAATAGCTAATGCAGGAGTGAAGCAATGAAATCAATTCTGATGCCACCTCCTCATGCAAATCTCCCACCAGCTCCTTAAAAATCAACACTTTCCTCAAACACAAATACTGAGAGAAGAGTTCTTCCTTCAGAGCAAAGACAGAGCAAACATTAAGGTCAGCCTGAAATTAGTCTGATTAATTTATATAGCTCATCAGTGTGAGATGCTGTTTATTACTCCAGATAAAGAATATAGACATTGACAAGCAACTAATTAGTCTGGTATTTTCTCTTTAGAATCAGTTGTTCTGTAATGCTTTCAAATAAAATAGTACAAGAAATCTTCTAGTGAACAGTTGCAGAATAACACCTTTTACAGAAATTCTTGTAAGGCTGGCTAATTAGTTCTCAACCTTGAAACCTTCAAACCTAAGATGTTTGAGGATTATTATTATACAGGGGGGAAAAAAAGCCACAAGAAAAATAAATTCTACTCAGCTAGTGAGAATCACATTTGCTGCTTCTTGAAGATATGATACCAGAAAATCTGTTGCTAAGACAAGTTTTAAATAAGTCAAGGATCTGAAGGCCACCTCCAATGCCATAAAATTCAGAAGTTCCTGTCTTTCACAAATCAGTAGAGACCCTTCCCTGATGTTTTATTGTCCTGATACTCAGCTTCACCGGGGATTTGTCCCTTCCTCTCCTGTCACATAAATGTCCCCAAATTGAAAGTAGATACAAAAGGAAAACAAGTTGTCCTTCCTCGAAGTGTCCAACCTGAGCAGTTTCCCTGACCAAAGGCAAATGCAACAAAACTAATTAATGGAAAGGCATGTCCTTTGCTTCTAAAATTAGAATTGCTCAAATATATACCCACACACAGCACAGTAGCAGCATTTAGTCCTTTATGACAGCCTTAGGGAAGAGTACATACTTTTATAGTACTTGTTGAAGTGTGTGCTGATGCATATGTTTTTGCAAAGAAACATGGATTTATCTTGTTCTGTCCATATAGATTTTCTTCTATTTAATGAATGAGTCATTAGGATAACAATAGTCTTATTACTTACATTCACAACGAGGCCTTTCCAGGCTGATACCGTCTGATCTCAACATACCAACTCCTAAGTTTTATTTGTGATTTTCCTTGGCACTTTTGCCTCACAAGATATCCAGATGCTACACGGAACACCTTATTAATGCACGCACCATACACAAATACATTAACTTTCCATGTTGAACAATTAAATAGAAAAGAAAAAAAAATATCCAAAATGTTTGCATTTCACTTGAATCCTCATTCGAAGAGGCCACCAGTATTATTCACAGCAATTTTCTGACCCTGCTAATTTGCGCTTGCTGAAAGAGGATCCCAGAGATTCCTTCAGAAATTAGGGGATGCACAGTGACCACTATGCTCCAAATTCTGTGTTTACATGGCTCTCCCCTATTTACTGGTATGTTCTATCAGTACCACTCACAGAGTTCAAGAAGGCCTTAAACACTCGTATCTGTTAAAAATCCAATTAGAAGCTTATTCCCCAATATCAACGTGCTACCAGAGGATGCAGAGTATTTCAAACCCAAAGGTCAGATTTAGATTTATTAAAATACAAGCTTGTTTCAGGAGCTGGGCAAAACATTTCAGTGAATATTGTGTCAACCAGTTCAAAGAACCAAGTCTTTTTAATGAACTCTAATACAATAATGAGAAAGGAGGTGATAATACATTAGAAATTATTCCAACATGTGAGTGGTTCAGCTGCTTCTGCCATTCTCGTGCCAGCTGCCGTCCTTGCCCCTTAAGGACAGAGCCTTTCTGCTTATTGCCACAACATCAAAAAACAAACAAACATAAAACTGTAACTCCCTGGAAGATATAATCTCAGCAAGAGCAATCCTGTGCTCAGCAAAATGAATAAATCACTGATATTCTTACACTTTCCTGGTGTGAAGTATCTCTCAGAGAGGAAAAATAATGTAGAGAAAAATATATAAGCATTAGAAACACTCAGCCCTCCACACCAGCATTCTGGGCTGGATCAGCTTTCCATGCCACCCTGCTCTACAAATATTTGTAAGGAATGTGACAGCAAATGCTTTGCATTACTCTCCAGGATCTTGGGGAAGTAATATATGTGGCTATCCTGGCCTCAACTGGATTCTTTTTTCCCCGCTAGGCCATCTGTTGAAGAGAAGATGATCAGAGGTCCCCACCTCAGCTCCTTGTGAAATCCTGGCAGAGGGGTACGGATGCCAGCTGAATTCCTGACACAGCCATTCAGTTAAATGAAACAAAAAAAGGTTGTTGTGGGGGTGTGGGGAGAATTACACAAGCCCACAAGTAACCACCATGAGAAGGGGCTGAGCAAAACCATGTATGAGTGGTTTACCCAGTAACATGGGCACTTTGCTTATTCCGGAATTATTCACCAACCGAGCCTGACACCTATGAATTTGTTTGGGTTCTCTAACAGTGTGAATCCTCTATGTGGCATTTTTCAGCTGATGGGTTACTCACTGTTCATTTCTGCTCATCACAACACGCGCCTCTAAGCAACAAAAGCGCTGTTTCTATTCCTGGATTGGCTCACTAAGCCCTTTACAAGCAAGGAACAACTGCTTCCCCATCAAATAGCAAATATCAGGTGGATTTTTTTCAGGCTGGAATTCCGAATTACAGCCATTCGCCTAAATTCCTAAGCTTCTCACTACCTAAAAACCCAAATCCACTCACATCGATGACTAATTTCCCAATATTTCTCTTGCTCTACCCAGTTGGGTTTTTATTTGGCCTTGACCAAGAGAATACCATGAACATCCTTAGAAATGCACGAGAACCACCAGCGTGGACAGGGTCTGAGAGGAGTGCCGGGGAGAGTACACGAGCAGATTCGGAACGGACTGGAGCAGCTTTGGGAGCTGGAGCAGCACTTGCATAAAAGATCTGGTTTTCCAGCTCCTGAACCTATCTTTTCCTTAAAGCAGCAGAAACACACACCAGTTTTGTCTTAGTGACACAACTAATCTGGAAAAAAACATAACCACTGATGCACAAGGAAGACGCAGCAATCATATTTCCAACATACTTTGTGAACAGCACTGCCTTTGAAGAATTTTAATTAAAAAACATTATAATGAAATTAATGCTTTATTTTGCTTTTAAATGTTTTCCATTTGGAAGCTACATTATCAATCACCTTTAAAGTATTTGTATATTAACAGATTTTGGGTCCGAAACATGTATAGCAAAACTTTAATTTAGTGCTCAATGCCAAAACTATTTTACGGAATGTTTTAGCTCAAAAACAGGCCCTCAAGTCCACTCCTGAGCACACTGCTGCTCTCCAGTACTCCTGCAGCCTTTCATTCTATTCTGATCCTTTTGCACCAATGTAGCCCATGTCAACACCCAAAGGTGTGCAAGCGTCCTCAAACAAGACCCTCCTTACTTTTTTCCTCCGTAAGGAGACACGTTCTTGCAACCTACTGGAATATGAACAGAAAAGAAAGTTGCCCAAGATCATTGCAATAACACCTAATAGCATATGACAAATGAAGGTCCTACACAAATGCACTCAGCAAGTCATCAAAAGAGGTATCTGTATCTCTAACGGGGACAACCCCAAGTAGCTGTGCCTTCCTACCCTCGGGAATTTCGGACACAGCACATCTATGCTGCGTGTGTCCCCACCACCACCATCTCACACGCACAGCAAAACATTTATGTTGTCAGCTCACAAAAGAGCAACCAAGCATGGAAACATTTCCAAAAGTTTCCTGTAATAGCTATTTGAAAACAAGTGCTGGGATATATCGCCGATGCAGGGTTTAAAACATGTAAGTTTCTCAAGAGATTTGTTAAATTCTAACATACTTCCAAATAGTCGTTTAAATCTTACAGACTGGAAGGTTTCATCCCTGGAGGGGTTCAAGGCCAGACTGGACGGAGTTTTGAGCAATCTGGTCTGGTGGGAGGTGTCCCTGCCAACCCAAGCCATTCTACGATTGTGATGTAGCCCGTGCCTCAACAGAGAACACAGCAAAGGAACAGTAAAGACACCAGGCTATTAGTTACCTGTGTCACTCATCCAAGGTGATTTCTTTCCAAAAACAGCACCCATTCGTGTCTATGCTTACAGACAAAACAAACAGCTCTGTGCTTGTCTACATCTTTAAATCTTGCGTTATACTGTGTCATTTTTTTAGTTTTTTACATGCTCTAGAGAATTCAACTTCAGCTATAGTCACAAACAGCGCCTCTGGCAACTTAAGTCCTACTACTGTAAAACATATAGAGGTAGCTGCCTCCTGTAACATTTTGTTCTTTGGCAGGTTTGTTTTTAACTCAGCTTAAATTTTGCCTTTCAACAGCTGTGGTTTGGATTCCCAGTAAAGTGAGACCAAACCACACCAGGGTTCAATTAAATCTATGGAAGTCCAGTTTGATAAGACACATTGCGCCGGCATGTGATAAATCGTGACCCTCTAAAGAGTCCTAATTCCTGCTGCTGTAAGGGAAATTCAGGCTCTGACCGTCTGCTTCAATGGGTTGGAGTCAAAGACTGAGGCGATTAAGACAAACTACACACAGTATTTATACCTTTTGTGCAAAACTGAACAAGTGAACATTGCTCAGACGAGGGTGGCAGAAAAAGTCACAAGTTAAATGAAAGCATTTTCACTGCAATGTAAAAATCCCATAGAACTCCCTACCATTATCTTTTCTCCGTGACCTGCTGCATCAGAAAGTTCCCAATGAGATAAAAAAAGCCCCAAACAGTGCAGCGTTTTTCCACCGAACACATGAAGTGAGAGAGGCCAGGAAGCACTAATAAAAAAGTAAAATAAACACTAATTTCTCAACTAGATATGCAGAGTAAGTTGCAAGTAAGGAAGAAAGAGTAAGTTGCAAGCAGAGAAGAACTGGCTTCTTGCAAGTTAACTCATTTACCTCCACAAGTAGTTTCAATGCCATTCCAGGACACTTGAGCTATTTTTTTTCATTTTCTGAGGCATGGGCAACTGTTCAAAACAATCTCCTTGCCAACTGTGAAAAGGCATTCAGCTATTTGCCGAGGCAGACTGGGGAAGCACTATTGTATCCTTAAGAGCACTACTGTAGATTCTGGTCATCCCATTACACCAGTTCAGTCAAGGAAGGCTACAGTCAGACATTCCCACAGAAAGTCAACAGTCAAACGGGAATTCAGAACCACCTACATGGAAATTCACTAAGTCCCCATGTAGTCCCGCCTGCTCCGTCCCTTTCTCAGTAGGAAATGCCTCTATACATAGTCATGGTACACTCATGCATAATGCAGTACTTCAACAGCTGTAAATAACCACAACGAAAAGAAACAAATTCCACAAAAGACCATTAAGTACCAAGTACCACTCTGACCTGTGTGCTCTTGATAAATAATTTGT
This sequence comes from Tringa tobata, assembly GCA_033628505.1. NCBI lineage: Eukaryota > Metazoa > Chordata > Aves > Charadriiformes > Scolopacidae > Tringa > Tringa tobata. The sequence goes on from JAHREE010000553.1 coordinate 2,281,403, forward strand.
GTTTACACAGGGTTTTCTGGGGCTATGAACCCCTCTATAGAAAGGGTTATCAAGGGCTGCCCTGAAAAGTAGTTGAGTCACCATCCCTGGAGGTATTTAAAACACGGGTAGACATAGTGCTGAGAGGGACATGGTTTAGTGGTGGACTTGGCAGTGCTGGGTTAATGGTTGGACCTGATGATCTTAAAGGTCATCTCTATAGAAGAGTTGGAAGGGACTATAGAAAGGAAACGCTCATTCCTTCTCTACCTGTCTACAGCCCTTTTCTGACCACAAGCAAGTTTCGCCTGGGTTGTCTTATGGCTGATAATTAATAAAGACAATTACTTTTAAATTGCAAGTACCCATTTTTGTCATTACTTAAAATTACCTCAAAAGTGCACAGATATTAGTATTTTTTTTTAAAGTACATTACAAACAGGCAGAAGACATAAAATGTCTCTAAATGTGGAGCAGAGACTTAACACAAGCCAGTAATTTCTCCTGGGGAATTAGAGCATATTATTTTATCCTAATATTTAAAAAGGGTTTATTGATTTATCTCACTGTTCCACTAATTTCACATTTTTAATTTTTCCCCACCTAATTTACTTTCTGCCTAGACTCCGTCATGCAGTTTGGTTTCTGCTCTCAGTATTTCTAGCACAGTTCACTGATGATAAATACCATATGTTAAAGTAGAAGTTATTCAAATCCTTTGCGACATTTAGATTGTGCTAAGATATTATGACCTTTGAAAAGCACCATGAATGAGAAAGGCAGCTTGCAGAACAGGAAAAATGACTGATTTTTTCCTTGGAAAAACAACTGCAGTTGATAGAAATGTGCCCTTCAAGAAAAAAATTAAATCCTCAACTGCTGCAAACTGGCCAGCCTCCAAGAAAGCCATAGGAGATAAGAGACACACTGAAACCACCATGAGAGTCTGGCCTGTTGGCTAAGACGTAAATTTAAGAATGAGAAAGTAAAAAAAAAAAACGAAGCCAAAAACCCCATACAAGCAGGAAAGCCCACAAAGCTCCATTTAGTTGCAGTTTAGCATAAGGACACAAAGCTGCCTCTGTTACTTGCAAAGTCCATAAAGTAAGCTCAAATCTTCAACATTTCTCAAGTGCAGTTCTTTCCTTGCTAACGGGATTTATGACCTCATCCTAAGTGGCAGACCTTGAACAGCAAACAGACACAACAGACTGTTGTAAGATTGCCCAACGACAGAAAACGACCCATCTCTTCCCTAAAAAAATTATTCTGAAGGCTCACACTTTAATCCTAGATTTCACCAAAAGGCCTCCAGAGCCAGTACTTTGGCAAAGCCCGAGAGTTTCTGAAGGATCATCTCTACCTTTCCTTCCAGCACTTCTTACTGGAAGGAGAAAGGGACCACAGTAACCAGCTCTCCATGGGGCCACTCTGTACATTACTCCTCACGTGACACTTTTGGAGATGAGATGAAAACACACTGAAAGATTAAGAAGCACTTTTATTTTGGGGGCTTCCCAAAAATAAAACTGGGGTGAAAGAGCTTTAATGTTTACCACAGAGAGGGCCACAATGAGCACACAAATTCCTTATGGAGGAGATACATGACCTATTACCGTCACCATACTGGTGAACAGCACAGTCCTTCATCCTCGGGCTGAGGTGGAGCAGTACAACTACGTGCTGTAGAACCTCTTTACATTAATGACATAGCTCTAGGCAATGGCAGCTATTCCTCATGTTTGTCAATATTATAAAGGAAAAAAAAATGATATAGGATATATAAAATTTCTTCCTACAGTAGAACAATCCTCCAAGGAGATAGAACTAATCAAAAAAACATTTATGTTGGATACTGCACAATAGTTTCTCAAAGCAAAGTCAACTTAATCCGTGAGAAGTGATGTGATACTTGTCACAAGAGCTGTTTCAAGGGAATTGCTAAAATATTCAAACATACATGGGTAAGTCAGGACAAACAGATGGAAAAGGAGGGACATTCCCACCATTAGTGTCCCATGAAGACCACAGTCAGACAGAACTGTTTTTCCTTCACTCTCAAATATTACCAGACATTTTTACAGTGTAGTAATTGCATTCTTGTGTACAGATGTTAAAAACAACCTGGGAATCTGAAGCACACATTCTGGAAAAACTGACAGTTTCATGAACAAAAATAATGCTTAAATGTCTTTTTGCCTGCAAGAATTAGTTTGGAAACATGTTAAAAAATAGGGGTTTTTTTGTAAATAAAAGAGTCAATATTTATGGCTTTGTTCTATTTACTATTTATCAAGATACTTATATTAATTCTTATCCACCAAGAAAAACAACTATCACTCCTTCAGGACAAAGTGATATCTTCACAGCCTGAAAAACATCATCTGTACAAGTGAAGTGTTGAAAAATTTGACACATAAACAATAAGCATCTAGACAAGCTAATGAGCAGAATGTTTCGTAGTCAAAATAGCACCAGAAAGCCACAAAATACTCTCCGCTTCAGGAAGAACACGCAGACTGGCCAAATGGAATGTTTAGGATATACAGAATGTACAAAATGCATTGTTTTGATTATGACTGCAGTCTAAATGGATGCTTAATATATAATTAAAGCAGTCAATTAAAAATATAACAGATGACAGAAAAACAAAATAGTACCATATACAATCCATGTACACTGAAGTGAGCTCATACAAAGAGGAAACTTGGTTTCAGCTCTTTGTCTTCAGCCCTACTGTGCATTATTTTGTCACAATTGCCGTATTGCACATCGTATTTCCTTAATAAAGAAAAGTCAGCAACAAACTATTAAATTCTGTAGTTGGGATAGGTTGAGAAAAACAACAGGAGTAAAGCACATACTTGAGCACTGTCACGACTAAGTGAACCCATAATCATCGCAGAGCTGGGACTGATGAGTAGGACAGCTGGAAATTAACTACAGACAATAAAGTTTCAGGTTTAATTTCATTCATCTTAAATTAAAAGGAGTATATTTCTCTAGAAATTTTTATTCTACCACAGCATGAATCCTTCCTTAGCCTTTTTAGAAAGATTACATGCAGTTGTTACAAAAGGCCACTCCTTTAGTACTGCAGATGCTGTGCAAGGCTCAAACATTTGGAGTCTTTATAAAAGTATATTTGCAGAAGTATCTTTTTGCTTGGGATGCCCATGTCTTCAGAAAAGCTTCTACTCAGAAAATATAAAGAAGGCTACACCTCTAGAACTACCACACAGCAACTTTTTGGGGGGAAAAAGTCCAGTTTAACAGCAACATGAAAGCAATGCTCATTTTTCAGAGTAACTTCAGTTTTTCTCCCCTCTTCAGCCTCTCTTAATGATCCCAGCAGCCACATGAAACCTTAAAATCTCCACCCTTCAACACTATTCCAACTAAGTGAGAAGATTTTAGATGTATAAAACACTTCTGCAAAGAAAGTCTGGGAAATTTTTTTGAAGTAAAAGCCTGGTGGAAAGCTACTTCTCTCTGCCTCCCCACACCAAGAGTTACAGCTCAGCTAATGTTTTAAAAGTACGTAGAGCATTTACCCTACTCTTCTCCTTGAAAGTCTCTATTTGATGTATTTCTCTTTATTCCAAGGAATTGTGATTCACGTGCATAGCCCTCTCTCACTTCTAGTTCACAATGCCTTGTTCTTAAATGTATCACCAGCTCACATACTCCTGCAGCATCTGCCTGTTTTATTCCCAGCAGAACATATTTACAATTCAATAGGGCCCTCTGTTAATCGCTTTCCCACCTTTATTTTCTAAATGTTATTAAAGCTATATTTTTCCAAACTCCCGTAATACTTTTAGATCCTCTGGACGCCAGACCATTCCATTTTGACCTTTGCTGTATCCTTGTCTCTTCTCTAACAGCCTTTCTATAATAGGGTGAGTTCCACTTCATACAGTCACCCCAGCAGCCCTGAAGAGACAGCTACTATTTTCACTCATTCTGCTCACTCATTCTGGAATTTGTTTGCTTTTTATTGTGCTTTTAATGCTGCCGAGCAATGCATTAAAGGCATCAGCTTTATCCTTTATAACCCTTTTTTCGATTACTGCCTCCTTTTTTTTTTTTTTTTAAATGTATGATTACTTACATTCCCCTTGTTTTCAGCTTTTATAGCTTCATTGCCTTACATTTACCTAGAACTCCCAAATCATATATTGACCTGACCTCTAGGCTGGAACAAGTTCTAATCTTTTTTATTCCTTTGATTATAAATAACCTTTATTCAAATCCTTAACTCTGTATTTTCAGCATCATGCTACAGAGTTCCCAGTCACATCCTTGTAAGAAATTCCACAGGCCAAGTCTAAGCGTCATAATTTTGACAATTTGCTATATAGCAAAGTGGTAAAATACATACTTAAGCCCAGCTAACACACCCATTTCAGATCTTCAATGGATTCCTCCTCCATAAATATTTCTAATTAGCTGCTTTGATGTATACAAACATCAGCCTTCATTCCAGAGGATGATGCAATTCCTTCCCCTAATTCAGATTACGCTCATTGATCTTTTATCACCACTTTTACACAAGAACTACTCCACTTTTTATTTCTGTTGCCTACTCAATCCAACTAGACTCAAGAATAAATTCAACAGCTGATTTTCTCTTGCATTTAGTATCTCACTCTTCATCTGCAGAAGGAGAGAATTTGGAAGAGGAGAACAACCTTTTCACAACTGCCAGTCTCCTGTTTTAGAATTTCAAGCTGCATCCTTGAACACTTTGGTCCTGTTATCAACTCAGTGATTGTGATATAGGAAACCTGTCAGTGGCCTCTTACAACCATATGTAGGAATTATATTTGAAATATTCACTACCTTTTTGCACATACCTACAACTGTCTACAACTACAAATACTTTATAAGTAACATTCTCCAAAGTACCTGAGAGACAACGAAAGCATACCAATAGGACTTACATTTCAAAACATTGAGTCATCAGTGAAAATGGAATTAAAGTATCTGAATCCCTTGAGCACTCACTGAAAGTTCTCTGTAAATTTCTATTATGATATTTTTAAACTGATAAAGAAAAAAATTCTCATAACTGCCTCAAAATACTAAATAAAACTGTTGATTATATTCCACATTTTCAGCACTAGAATGCAAGGTTTAAAAAAATAACAAATGTTTATCATCAGCCCTTTAATAACTTCTGATATACGAGATGGGCTTCCACATCTGCTGAAAAGAAATTCTAGTCCATCCTATTTATCATCTCCTCTTCCTCATCATAAATCAAAGAAAATGTTGAGTCTATCGTTAAAAGGAATAATTAAGGGTGGAAGGTAGAAACGAGCACTTTATTTAAGACTCCTCTAACTCAAGATTTCTTTTGCAAACTTATAAATGACAATCAAGTGGACTTTGATAGATAAAGAAGAAATACATTTGATCTCTCTGATAGATAACACATCTCAGAGATAATAAGATGTCTCTGGAGTGACAGCTACGAAAATTTGGGTTTGATGCCCATGTTACTTCAACAAATGCGCGTTTTCCTAGTACTCCAAAAGAACAAGATTAGATAAACTATGCAGGCAAGTTCTCTTGTTCTCTTATTTCAGGTGCTGTGGGTTTATTTTCTTTTTTTGCTTGACAGCCTTTCTTTTAGCAAGACACTGAAAGGAAGCTGAGAATTGCTCATCATCTTGAATAATAAAATGGCAATGCTCCTTTTAAATGTTTCCCTTCACAAAATTTCCAGAGATTGTTTTCTTGAGTAGAACAAGAAAATCAACACAGTTACTCCTGGCAGTCAATGGAGAAAGTGGAAGCTCTTCTAAGGAAGACTGAAAGCAAAAACCAAAAACAACCCAAAGCCATTGGAATAGCAAACCTGGATCTATGCAACAGAATTCCTGCTTCCTCAGATGTTTTCGGAATAACAATCACCTGATATCACCCTGCTCTTCACATACCTTCTTGAGGGTTGTGCCAGGACATGAAAAGCGAGTGTACAAATCAGAACACACATAGAAATACATGTGAGCTGTACACACTGGAAAAAACACCCCAAAGGCATTGGAATGAAACAATCCCTACCACTTACTCTTCACTTTGCAGTCCCAATCCCAAACTGATCACCAAGCAACTATGAAAAGCAGAATGATTCCATGTTTGCTCGATCCAGTCAAGCTGACTTTCTTTTCTTGCAGAGAAATTACATGAGAAACCCTCAGATTTTATATTTCAGAAATCAGTATTCACATTTCAAAAATCCACATGAGTCTTCTCACTGATCAAATAACAATTTTGCTTTAACACAATCCAAAATAAAAATAAATTGTTCTGCATCTTCAAATTTACTACAAGAACAGTATCTCCTGTCTGAAGGAGGGAGATGAAAGCATCTAACTTGCATTCTAGGTTATAGCTCTAAGTACAATTTTGAAAAAAAAAAAAAAAAACTCCAAATCCAGAGAAATATAGTATATAGCAAATATGGCATTTAAAGAGAAATTATGTAGATTGTCTGAATGGGAAAATAAGTCATATAGTCTCCTGTTATGTACTGGGCCATTAATGCTCCACACAGATGAGCAGCAAGCCAGGTCCCTCCTGCACGTCTGTGCCACTGTGCTGTCCCCAGGACGATTCCATTGCCTTTCCAATAGACAAGAAGCAGTACGTGACTTCAGCAACCAGTTAAAAAGCAAACAAGTCTTTAAATGTCAAACCACAGTAATCACAAATGCTTTTTTTTTAAAAACAAAAAAAAAAAACACTAACCAAAAACTAGGAGTATTGCAAATGAGACACTAATTCAGGATAATTGCCATCTGGTTTAACATTTGAAAGCTGTGCCTCCTGCATCCAAGACTCGTGTTATTTTCAGGGGAGACATCTCATTTGGGCAGGAAAGAAAAACAACTGGGTGACAGTCACAACAGTTAACTCAACTGGGCTCAGGGGCTTTAAATGCTAGTAACAACCACTGGGGTTAAAAAGAATAAGTGCTGGATTTAGAGTTTAATGGGTGTCCTAAGTACTTTCACGTTTCTGCCACCACTTAGGGTGACATGGGTAATGTTAAGCTTGGCACAGAAGGGAGAAGGAGCCTCTGGAAGAAGCAGTACTGCTTCCATTTTACTCCCTCCTGCCTCACTTTTCCCTCAAGAATAGGGCAGATTAACAAAGGAAAATGAAGCAAATTTACAAGAGAGCCAGCTTGCAAAGTTACTGCAGGATAATTTCAAAGTCATCAGAGAAATGTCCAATCATATTCCTCTTACAATAGCGGGAGAGGCAGACCTGGCACACAGTTATCAAGAGCAACTTCATTTAACATCTTGTTACTTCCAGGTTTGCCTGCTGTTGATTTTACTTCGAAAAAAGTATTTCAAGGAAAAAAAAAAATCACAACTGTCAACTTGCTTTTAACTAGAGAAGCAACCGGTCTCGCAGTACAAAATATTTACTTATTCATTCCCAAATAGAATTGGGTACAGGGAAATGACTAAAGCCTTGGTGAACCAGCAAGCATCATTTGTGATCTCTTTCCATATGCTGTCTAAGCCTCTATTGTTTATTCAGCTTCTGATACTCCCTGTTTATCTACTGATACGTTGTAGAGGCTCCTGTTGTGGTTTGTTGAGCACCCTGGAACCGGGTCACCGCTGGCATCAGCAGGGCTCTGCCTCGCTGAATCCACGGGCTCACGGAGCCCAATCTGCTAATTCACTCGGGTCACAGAGCCAACACCTTTTCTATTTGTGTGTGAAACTCAGAAATGCCTGAAGGAACCCACACGTCAGACACCTGTCTGAGCCTCCACATCCATGATTCAATCTACATTCAAGATGTTTTTCTACAGAATTCAACAGAATCCAAGGGATCTCACGGTACAGATTAATGTAAGGAGTTCTCCACACGCCTCCAGTGAGGATCCACCAGAGTGCAGAGAGGGAAAAGTCCAGGGACAGTTGCCCCGATTCAGCCCCTGCTCACACGGTGCTGCTGCAGTAACACAATAGATCACTGTCCTCTCCCCACTCCCAGCTCAGGCACACAGGGCTCTGGAATAAAACCCAGTCATTACAGAGACACTAATAGACTTCTACATACAGAGGATTACATTCTTTTCACATGTTCTTTATTCCCTTTTTTCTTTAATACTTGTTTATACCTTACAAATGGTACACTGATACTACAGGCTAATAGCCCATGCAACTCAATAAGATACCTGTAAAGTACAAGAAAGAAAAAAAAAAGAAAAAAGAAATAAGCTCCACCTTTTTAGATTTTGCTCTCGGGACATTAGGAGGAAACCTCTTCTGCTTAAGGTTCAGCAGAAGTAGGTTCTGACCCCAACTCTCAAATAATTTTTTGCTAGGAATGCTGACAATTTACAAAAGGCAAGCTACTTTATTTCCTCACTTGGTCACCAGCTACAACAGGAACAATATATATTGTTCATTTCCTTGCTGTTATTTGGCCTATAATAGCAATGAGATCTTAAACTGGCATTAGGAGGCCCTCCCACTATGCCAAAACCCTCAAAAGTTGCTTCTCTCTAGTTCAAGAGTTTGCCTTTATAATACTTAATTAAAAATAAAAAAAAAAAAAAAAAAAAATATGAAAGCAAAAAGATTGGATATATCTTTTAATGTTTCCTGGAGCTGAAACCATGAGAGTACCAATGCCTTCACATTCTGCTCTGCCAAAACCTCACTTAAGGTCTTCAGAATATATTTTTACATAAAGCACAGGGGTCACAGGGCAAATGGCCAGCCTTGCTACAAAACACAGGAGACAAATCTAGTTCCCCATGAAAGGAAACAACAAATTTACAACTAAACAATTACTTGTAGTGTATTTCTCCTAAGCTCTCAACACACCAATGTTTTCAGTGACTTGAGGCAGATTGTTACACTGGTAAGAGATACAAACTGTCAGGAAACGACAAAAGGCAATTAGTAAATCACTATCTCTTTTGTAATCACTGATGAAATTTCCATTTTTTTATCCCCTACCGTTCATTCCCCCAAAACAAGCAAGACATCACCTTGAAAATGAATGCAATTAATTATATTAGCTGAAGCTTTTAAAACAGAAGGGTTTCTCATTTACATTCCTGGCAGAAATTCAATAAGATTGCACTACTGTAATGTTGACTGACTGCTGGTGCAGTTATACCAGTATCTTGGAAGCAAAAAAAAAATTAATGTTCATTATGGGATTTTAGAGCTAAGTACTTTGAGCTGTTAAATATTCTGAAATAAAGCTGCAGTGAAAAGACTACAGAAAAGATAGTTTACTGTGTGTTTACTGAAGCTGGATCTGTTTCTTTCCCTTCTCCATTTACTTTTAGCTAATCAAAAATTAGCTTACATGCCTGAACTAATTACTGAAGATGTCTACCAAACCTACAGTTTTCACCTATGCATCTGAACTTACTGTTTGTAAAAACATTATTATTTACAGTGATGTAAATAGCCAGGAAAAAATTTGGATCTCAGGTTGCAGGATGAGGTAATGGCAGAAAAAAGCATTTAATTGCAAATTATGTACGCATGCTACAGCCCTATAAGTTGTTCTACTGCAGAATTATACCATAGATGCACAAGAAGTCTCAGCTTTGGTCCAAGCACCCCCCATGGACTCAGGCAGAAAAGAAAAGAGCTATATCTCTTAATTCAAACAAGGAGCCAGTTACACAGCCAAGATATTTGCAGGAGTAAGTGGATGTAAACTGAATGAAAAGACTTAAGTCCATGCCCTAAACCCACCTATTAACTACAGTCTGGGGTAGGCTCTAAGATTGATAGGGTTTTATCACATTCTCTAAGTTAAAGCAGATATATGGGAGTACATGCATAAAATACACAGCAGAGTATTCATGCTTGTAGAAAATTTGCCATAGCCCACCAAATTCTGTACAGGTTTTCCAGGTATACATTTATGACCCTGATGCATGCTTCTCAGATTTCATTTCTGAACTTAATTTAAGAAAGTTTTAAATATATTTATCATTAAGTGAGATAATACTTATTGCCTTTACTTTTGGAATAATGAAAATGTATTCAGGAAAAGCAGGTGGGAGGATTAAGTCTGCTATCTGAAGAGAAAAAAAAAGAAAAGTTAAGCACAGGGAGATGCAGAGTGACTAAAAAACCTCAAGTGCCAGTCACGTTCCTTTAATTAAAAGTAATAGGGGGGAATTCTTAGGCTGATTTTAATGTGAGCAAAGAGTTGATTTCAGAAGTGTCAGTGGCTTCTCTTTTTCCACCAAAGATGGAGACTGAATGGAGTCCTCATAAAGGACTAGATGCAATGCTTTATTTATAATATGGAAGGTATGAAGTTTTTATTTCAGAGGGAGGATGTTGGTGATTCATCTATTTCTTAAGTCTCTCTCAGACAAAAGGAAATAGAAGTCTAAAGAAATAGCCGATAGAATAAGAAAACCAAAATAATTCTCAGTATTACCTGTATTGGAAAGGCTCTCATAGAGCAGTGTCTAGAACCAAACAAGAATTTCTGAGCAGTTCACACATGTCTTTGAGCCAATACCAAGATTTGAGATGAATGTTTTGATCTCTTCGCTTAGAGAAATGTCTAAGGGGGCTAAATATAACCTAGACACTGCAGGCATGTGATGTGTTAAGTTTAGCATTGGGCCAGACCAGATGTGAAGCTGTAGTCTGGACCTGTACTTGCCAGCTCACAACAGGTGATGAGAACGTCAGTTATCTGATTTAAACCACAAGTATAATATCTTTAAGATTATGCAACTTTGCAAAAATAGATGTGAAGACAGAAGAAAGTCTGGAATGCAGGGAGATGGACTAAAGTTACCAACTTCACACATTCATAGCCTCCCAACATGCGTGACACCTTTTAATGTACTGTACATTATGACCCCCACTCAGTATTCTCTCACAGGTTATTGGTTCTCACCCTGTGTCTTATTCAGCACAGGGCAGCAGTGAAGTCTCTCAAGCACTATAACACCGACTATTACCTTGAATGGTCATGGACTCCTGCTGTACAGCTAAGAACATAGGACACAATCCCTGTAATTTAATCCCTGGTTAGTTTGATTTTCCTGAAGACAGGCATGTCTCTGCCAAGCAGCCTGGACCACTACTGAACGGAAGAAGATCAAAAACTGTAAAGAGACAGGGCAGGCTGCTTATTCCACAGATACTAGCTTACCTTGATGAGCTCATCAGCAAGATCAGCTAAGATGGTAACCACATCAAAGCTCCAAGTTTTTTGAAAATTACGTATGACTTTTTATTACTGTACATGGCTAAATCACATGTCTGCCAACACTATGCACCTTGTAGTACACCCCTACAGATTTTGTAGGAAGCCAGTTCTCACACTGGGGATGTCCAGTAGGGATGGAAGCAGAGACAGCAAACTCCAGTTAATGGATGGTTTGGAGAGTCTGAGGCACTGCCTGCAGAAGAAAGGTGGCAGACTGTTGTAAAAGGGATAGACATGAAACTATTCTTAACATACTGGCAAACCTACACCACCTGGAAACCGCAGATTTAAGAATACAACAAAGCCACCTCAGGGGAATATTAGCTTAAGAGCCCTGAGGCTATAAATTATAGTGGATTTGGTTTTCAAGGGAGTTTGTTACAGTCTAGTGGTAAATTTAGAATGACCACCAAAGCCCTGGAGATGCTTCCTCACCTTATGTGCTAGAAGCTGAAATATCTGGGGAGAAAAAGGCTTCCTCTTCAAACACAGGATTGGAGCACACACTTTTTCCTCTTCTAACAAACAAATAGCTTGAATAAAAGAGGTTATACTTAAAGTTTAAAAAAAAAAAAAAGTAGTACTGTGATTTCACAAATCAGGCCAAATACGCCTCCTCACCCTGCCGAAATACTAAACCATCAGAGGTAGAGAAAGCCCTATGTGTAACAGCTCTCACTTATTTTACAGTGAGTTACAGCTTATTTGGAGCAGCACACTAATTAATACAATCAGAGGCAAAAGTTTCAGAAATCTCCCAACAGCACACATTAGCATATACTGCCAAGAGACTTGATAAAGTTCAAAGCTTATCTTGTAGCCTGCACGCTCCATGTTTGCTCAGAGCAGCAGCTGGCCAAGTGATCTCCCTTCTTCTCAAAGAGCAAAATTAAATTAGATTAGATCATCTTCTTTCCCTTGTAGAATTAAGATTGTGCTACGAAAACAAGCAAATTAGCTTTTGAAATCCTGTTTCTCACTTAAAGGCTGCAAGGCTGAGGAATACTTTCTGTACCAATTCAGCAGAGCTGCACCAGAGTGTGCATGTCCTGTTCGCCTGGCAGCCTGAGGGAAACAGCTGTACAGGTTTGTCTCTCACCGGGCTTGAGGCTGAGAGTGACAGAGAATCCCGAGGGGTGAGGCCAAAGAAGAAGGGAACAAAGGAGAAAAGGAAAAGGACACAAGGTCTTTTCTCAAAGACACACAGAAATGGTGTGGCAAGAGCTGCAGCAGTAGAGAGATTTGAAAACTTTTTGGTTCATTGCTGTGTAGAAGAGGGAAACTTAGTTCCCAGGCAAACTACTATAAGGGACACAAATGTTATACGAGTAGAACAGCTCAGAACATAAGGAAAAAAAGTAAAAATGTAGGGAACAGAATTGTTTGGACTTGAAAGCTGGACTGAAGAACAACAAGCATTTAGGGAAGGCAAACAGGACAGAGGGTGAAGAGTTTCAGTTCAGACATCACAGTGATGCCAGATGCCATATAAAAATCAAACAAATACATAACAGTGAATGAAGTTCAAAGAGGGACATACAAATCAGATCCTATATTTAAACTTGAGTTTCTAGAGCTGAATTGCCACACACAAGCTGCGAGGTCAGTTGGCACAGATGCACTTAAACAAGCTTATAAAAATGTGTCCCCATTAAATTACCATGCTGCAGCAATTAGACACACTCCAGAAGACCATCCTATGCAATCTGTTCTAGATGAACAGCTAATGAGAACTAAGCTAAAACACTTTTTTCTGGTTATGATTCCTCCTTTGAATATTCCCATAACTGTGCTGCTAAACAACTTAGACCTATAAAACTGAAAAGGGGAAAGATATTTATCTGCTACAGACAGATGGAGCAGTAAAACTGGCCATGAGAACGCACAGCAATAGCCAGGGTACATCTTCTCTCAGTCACCCTAGACTGCATCAAATTTAGCAAGAAGTTAATTTAGCTTACAGTTTGGTTCTTTGTTGTTGTTGTTTTGTGGTTGGTTTGTTGTTGTTGTGTTGGTTTTTTTTTTAATACCTTCATTATATCATAGTTAGGCTGGAGGTGAGGGAGAAGGTGATTGGGGTTTTATTGACAAGATTCTTCACAGCTTGATCTTCACTACCATAACTGGAGCAAATTATAAAATGAAGATGGTACTGTGAGAAAATGGAAACAGAAAAAAAGTCTCACACACACAGAAAACGAGAGGGATTCAGTGAAAGGGAATATATTTTCATTTGGTACCTGAGTGGCGAGTAGCTAAACCTGAGTTTATGGGGCAGACCGACTCATGAGAAGGTGTCACTAACAATTATCTTGTGAAAATGTTAATCACACTGCTTAAAGTGTTACTAGCTTGGGCGTTAAAGATGTGTGGTATAAAAGTAAATTTAAAAATGGAAGCGCTGCATAAGCTTTCAGTACATAAAACATTTGTTCTAAAGCATCTTAAAATTAATCAGAGAAACAGCTTGGCTACTTTGTGGGTTTGAAGATGGCAGGGACTTACCACCTCTGAGGTAGTTCTTTCAGCCTGTTTCCACGCACGGCTCACGCTGCTCTGTGCACCACAGGCACAGCAGAAGGATGGATAAAAAACCCATTGAGATCCCGGGCTCACTCAGCCAACACCCATGCAAGGCAATAGATGGTATTTTCAAAGATCAAAGGGATGTGGTGAGATCTTCAGTGTTAAGCATAGTCTTGTTTTAGAAGAACTAGATGAACCAAGGAGGCTCTTGGACACCTGAGCTGTGTTCCAGGTTTCCTATTCTGCTTTCCTTAGAAATAACCTTCTGATCAACACTGACATTTCTTTCATATTACCCTCATGCCTGCACTGTAAATAAATCCAAAGTAGAATACCAGAAGAAAAAAATATTTCCACAGTTAGAAATATAAACCCTTTCTATAGTGACAGGGAAGCACCTTTGTCTTGTTTGCCCAAGGCCTACCCAAAGTATGAAGTGGAAGTAGTGCAAATAAGGGCTTGACACCTCTCTGTATTTATAGACATTATACTAATAAAAAGCCAAGCATTTCTCAAGGTAAATGAGGGCCCAAAAGGGCTTGTGTTACAGCCGGAAATGTGAATTTCATGTGAATTCCCTGTGACTTGGCTGGTGCCATTTTTACTGCAGCTGTTCATTCAATTGAGAGTTCACATCATGAAACATGACAGCAAGAAAAAGAGCCGATGAGAATTCAGTGGATACGGCTTTTCATTTGAAAAGATCCTCAAACACATACAATTGCTTTATTTTCCTTAATTTTCAACATTCATAAACATAATTGCATTTATTTTTCTAGTCAATACAGAAAACAAGTGATAATTTGTAATATTACAACTTTCATCTCAACAGAACACAACCCCAACGATTTCCACTCCCTTCTAAGAGGTGAATGATACAGAGGAGGTTGGACTGCCTCTGCAGGAGATGCATACATTATATTTCCCCATGAGAGTATCTGAATATTGTTGCTATCAACTTCCTTTTGTACATTTATAAATGACTTTCCGGAAAAACAGACTTATTTAAAGCCAGTGTTTTTCACACGCCAAACTACATGCACTAAATACCTGATACTGGGAATAGCAAATACTAATATTTCCTGAGCATAAAGAAAACCAAACTCTTCTTTCCCCCTGACAAATTCCCATTAGCAACAGTTCTCAGTGGAGAATTTAATGCCTCGGTGGAACCAGCAAACAGAGGTTGTTCTTACCGTTCCATCCAAACAAACTGTATCCTGCTGACTAAATCACAGAATCACCATGGTTGGAAAGGACCTCTCAGATCACTGAGTCCAACCATACACATACACACACACACACACAAAACCAAATCCTACAGTCTCGGGCACTAGAGCATGCCCTGAAGAGCCACGTCTACACGTTTCTTAAGTACCTCCAGAGATGGTGACTCCACCACCTCCCTGGGCAGGCTGTTCCAGTGCCTGACCACTCTCTCAGGAAAGTAATTCTTCCCAAAATCTAATCTAAACCTCCCCTGCCCCAACTTCAGACCATTTCCTCTGGTCATGTCATTATTCCCTTGGGAGAAGAAGCCAACCCCCACCTCTCTACACCCTCCTTTCAGGTAGTTGTAGAGGGCAATGAGGTCTCCCCTCAGCCTCCTCTTCTCCAAACTAAAACGCCCAGTTCCCTCAGCCTCTCCTCATACGACTTGTTCTCTAGACCCCTCACCAGCTTGGTGGCTCTCCTCTGGACACGCTCCAGCACTTCAGTGTCCTTCTTGTACTGAGGGGCCTAGAACCGAACACAGCCCTCGAGGTGAGGCCTCACCAGCGCCCAGTACAGAGGCACCATCACCGCCCTACTCCTGCTGGCCACGCTGTTCCCGATACAGGCCAGGATGCTGTTGGCCTTCTTGGCCACCTGGGCACACTGCTGGCTCACATTAAGCTGGCTGTCCACCAATACCCCCAGGTCCTTTTCTGCTGGGCAGCTTTCCAGCCACTCTTCCCCAAGCCTGTAGTGCTGCAGGGGGTTGTTGTGACCGAAATGCAGGACGTGGCACTTGGCCTTATTAAACCTCATCCCATTGGCCTTGGCTCATCGATCCAACCTGTCCAGGTCCCTCCTGTAGAGCCTTCCTACCCTCAAGCAGATCAACACTCCCACCTAGTTTGGTGTCATCTGTGAACTTACTGAGGGTGCACTCAATCCCCTCATCCAGATCATCAACAAAGATATTAAACAAGACTGGCCCCAAAACTGAGCCCCAAGGGACACCACAAATAGTGAAGTATTTGACAATCTAGACCATGTACACTGCTCATTATGAATTTCCCATTCTGTTTATTTATAAGTTGGTGGAAAGACTTCCATTTATTTCACTATACACTGAATCAGGCCTATGGTAAAGAAACAGCATTAGTTAAATAATTCAAAACACTAGAATCTTACATACTGTACAATAGCTTTGTACTCAGATGCTAAGAGTCTGTTAAGTGGTGTGACGGTTTTGTGATAGAAGTTAAAAAAAAAAGAAAAAAGGAAGAAAGGAGAAAGACAAGAGTTCACTGGGAAAAACGAGACAAATGGGAAAAGAAGTTATTTGTTATCCAGACAATCCACCGCAACACAGTCTCTGTAAGAGATTAGACCAGTTTCCACTGAATTTTAGGGACTTCAGGAGAATTTCACTATGTAAAGCAACTGCAAAAAAGCTGAAAATTCATATAGACCAACTGAGCAAGCTCTGCTATTAAAGCACAAGGGACTGAGCAACAGCCTTAACTACACTTTTTGCCTTTCCTGTACTGTGCCCAGCCTCTACTCTGAATGCTTATTTAATGCTTCCATTGCTTTCTTGGATCAAGTCTGAAGAGTAATTTTGCCTACTTTTTCCTCAGGATTTCCTTTTGTAAAACCTTATCTGTCAGCATTTGTCTGTTCATTCCTACCTTCTTCCTTTTTTCAAACCTGGTCTGGCTTGACTTTGGCCATCTGTCCCACACAGATTTTTCAGATCATTCTTCTCTTGGAACTTCTTTCCTGTTAGATTTCTCCATCTCTAGGTTGCTAACCAACTCCCCAGGATAAAGTAGAAATACCCAACGGAGAGGAGGTTGCGTGACAAATACCTTAAGCTTATAAATGCAATATTTCCTAATCCTGTCAATTCCCTCAATATTGCTAGAATCTACCTATCCCTTCTAAAACATTTCTTTCTTTGCTACTTTAGCCACCGCTTTTCCTCTCTTCCTTAATATCCACTAGTCTCACATTTATCATTTTTCAGCATCCCATCTTTGCCAGAAAGACCCTCCTCATTCTTCATTCTACCCATACACCTTGTTTACTCCTGTTCTTCCTTAGTCACGCTTCTTTTCTTGCTCTGAATTTTCTAATATGAGCGAACAGGCCTTAAATTATCAAGCTGACCCTTACTATAAGTAGAATTTCCACAGAAGTAAGTATTTAAAACAAAAGATCTTAGTCAAAGCTTGTTTTGTATTCTAGCCTTATTTCAATACAACCATATTTATTTCAACAAAATTTAAACTAGATTTCATCTATTGGAAGAAAACTCTCTTCTTCTATCCCTCAACTCCAGAAGCTTCACAAGTTTTTATTGCGAAATGTTTTTCCATTGATGAGGCTATACAAATCTCTAACTTGGCTCTCAAACAAAAAACAGTTTTAACACATTTGGCATCTGGACAGCATGTCTTAATAGAGCCCAAAATAATAGATTATAAAATATGCAGACTGTGTGCTAAGATGCCGAAAGGCGTCAGTTCCTGTGAGGGCCAACAGGTGCTGAGAAAAATTAATATGTTTCAGCACTGAAACCAAGGAGGAAAACCACATACGACTGTGAATGACTTTCCTGTCCTTCCTCCTAGCGTGATGCTGAATGATGTGATAGCACTGCTTTGAAAGTGTCATGGTCTCCCTAATGGTGATAATGGAAAGGTCCCGAGATTCACAAACCGCTCTGACAGACGTTCACAGAAGAGGATCAGAAACAGACTGACAACAGTTCAAACGTACCATTTTGTAACACATCAAGGTGCAGTAACTACATGTGTTCCCTACAGACAGCAATCCCTTCAGGGTCATTAAAAGGTTTTCCTAGAAGTCATTCTTTCGGATTCCTTTGATACCATTTCTTTATCCCACGCATGTTCAGAGAAGGTTACGCATCCTTGTAACTTGATCAACTGTAGCTTGATTTCAGTACCAAAGCACCACCTACATCTAAGTGGAAGAATGCTTCTGCTAACCTCTCTCAGTGGCACAGAAAGAGACATTCTATCTCACATTTACAATATGAACGACAAAGTATTAAAAACTGAGATGTAATTTCCCTTCAGTAGAAGGCCTCTAGTGGGGTGTATGTTCTTAATTAAATCAACTCCTCTTGCATCTTACATCATGAAATAGCTAGCTAACTACTTAGCTTTTAAGTGTGATATTCTTAATTTACAGGTCTGTAATTTTGCACATACTTCAGTGAAATCGTCCATCGCTATTTTTATTCCCTCCAAAACTAGTACGCCTAATTGCAAAAGAAAGGTCCTACTCGGTGTCAGAAAACAGAAACACAAGACAGAAAGCAGATATTTGGTAAGAATCACTCTTAAGTCTAATTCCTTTAAGTTGTTACCTTTCTGAAATCAATTCTGTGCAAAAGAAGCAATTGCTCGTGGTCTCCATTGCTGCCTTTCCTTGCCTGAAGAAGCAAAATTGCATATTAATGCAGGTCTGATTTAGTTACTGACAACCCAGACGCTGCACAAGATGGCCAAAAAATATGGATGACAGACAACATTCCTCTGAGGGACAGCTAAATCCTAATGCTGAGCTTTGAGCAGGCATTACAATCAGTTCTAGTAATGGCTTTTGGGGGCTTTACTGAATAGAGTAAGAGCAATTAAAGTCTATAGTGCAGAAGAAGTTCCCTCCAGTTGCTTGCAGGGCTACATTCCTACCAAAGCTATACCCATACATAGGCAAAAGTAGTACACCTGCCCAATAGTCTCAACATTCTCATGCCACCCACTAAAATAAACTGAAGAAACTAAGCAATCAACCCCCAAAACTCAGGTTTGTGTAAAATAGGGATGAAGTTCTGGAAATTGGGAGGAACTATTTACAACTGCAACTATAAGGAAGAACCCCAATGAAGCTGCATAGTGAATAGCAAAATAAAAATGCACTGGGGAAAGTGAGAGATCCCTTTCTGCTTAGACCTTAAAAGCTAAGAAATTACTTTGAGTTCATTACTTATCCCCAGACTAATGTATTTACTTGTATGGAAGTGAAAAAGTGGGGAGAAGCATATTTGAGTCATTCTTAGTAATTTCCCCTGAAAAAAAAAAAAATTTTTGGAGAAAAATGATATCCAGCCAGCTGAGCCAAATTTCTTTCTCCCTCTCAGACAAAATTGGATCATGATTCATCATATACACAGTCAAATTTTAATTTAGTCCTTTAACAAGTTTGTTTGTGTATTTTCTTGTAGGCAAGAATTAATACACTCAGGCACAGGAAAATGTTAATTTTATTGTACTGCCTTTCAAATTTACAAACGTCAAGTCTAACTCCTGTTGGCATTCATAATAGCCTGAAGGAAAAAAGACAAATGTCTGACCTACGCACAGAGATTCTCTGTAGAAGTTAACACTAACTCCAAATCAGTAATCTCCTGAAAAAAATCCAAAGGATCTTGCCGTCTTCAGTAATTACCTTCCTCAAGGAAAGCTGGTTCATAATTATTCATTCATGCTGTAAACTCCATAGTGTCACTCAACAAAAAGGGGAAGGTGACATATGAAAGCATTTGGCCTATTAGACTAACATAAAACTTCCCTCAGTTCACTGGAGTCCAAGAAGAATTTAGCCATCTGGTATTCAAATATACATCGCGTCTATGATGTTCACCCGCTAAATGAGCGGTTCACGAAGCAACACTAATGATGATAACCCTTCTGTTCTTTCAATGAGATGCTCGGAGAGCCCTCCAGTTACTGGAACAAAAGAACACACCCAATTACATGCGGGAGGAGTCCACATCCCCTTATCTCGGCTGCAAGAGAAAAATTCTGCTACAAATCCTCAGTGAGGTGGAGGAATTAATTCCAGGGAAGCGATGAGTTGCACACACTACACAGCTCCTGAGCTGCATTCCCTTCACTGGCCCAGGCAATACAGACTGACATAAGAAAGCACGCAGAACCCGTTTGTGCCTTAACCTTTCCAACTAGTACCTCAAAGTGTCCACCGTTAGGAGGATTCAGCACAGACTCCTCCTCCAAGTCCATGAGGGAAGATTATAGAGCAACTCCATCTCTGAAGACCTGGGAGTGCTGCACCTTGTGTAGTTACCAGCCATCTGGTACTACCCTGCCACAGGCTTCTGAAGCACCATAAAACCGCGTGAGTTCTTTAGCTCAACTGTAAACAGAGGAACCACAAAGAAACTCCTGTGCACACTTCTGTGCAACACTCGCTGTTGGCTACTTGATAAGCTTTATAGAAATACACACACAAAATCCATAAAACTATGTAACAGTGGCATTTTCCACAACTATTGCGCATCTTCCAAACCACGAGTTAGACATCGCAAGCAAGTTGCGCTCTTTGAAAAATAAAAAAATTACCTATTTCTACTACAAAAACATCTTTGGTCAATAACAGGTCCTGCTTCTCTTTGCAGAAAATGTATGGATTCTGTGGAATAAGCAAGCCAAGTGAGGCGATTTGCACTTGCTATGTAAGACACAAGTGTTGTAACTCCAATTCAATATATCTAACTAAATACTATAATTTGTTCCAAATGTTTTGCTCATCCCTAAATTCACAGTATCTAAACTTCTGTTTCCTAGGCAAACAGGACAGGATGTCTACTTAGAATGCAATTCAGCAAGAAACAGCAGTGATATGGAGCGTGCCTATAGATACATATCCATGTATGTGTACAAACACATACACAATGTAAAGTACCACTCACACCAAGTGCCAACTTACACAGAGGAAGGAAAGTGAGCATCAGGCAGATGGGGACAGATCTTCAGCCTCTGTGTGCTGATGGCTTCTCTGCTAATTTGGAAGAGGCAAATTTCAGAAAAGCAAACACCAAGGAATGCTGCCATAAAAGGCACGTGCCACGATGGCTTTGTATTCAGTGTGGAATCATATTTAATACAATTAAAGTAATTACTGCAGTCTAGTCAGCCCTGGTTCAGTCTCCATTGGAGTTAATTAGCAAATGGTGGTGAAATAGTCTGAACACGCAAGTGTTAAATGCTTTCATTATTAATATTATTCTTGCAACTGCTGCAAGAGCAGGCAGGTCAAGGGTCCTTGGAATGCTGCAATGTTGTAACATGAAAAACAAGGCCAGAATTCCTGTCTGGCCAGTTTAAGCACAACACATCTCCTACTAACCAAGTATCTGCCTCAAAACCACCAAAAAGTTCAAGCCCTACTTTACCCCCAAGAAAACAACTTCTATGATCCAACACAAAATAAAGGGCCATGTCCATTTTAGATCATCTAATACCAGCCCATAAAGACCAAATATTTACAGAAAAGGGGGAATTAAAACTGCAAGTTGGAAACAGAGAGGGGCAAGAGAAATCTGCTTCTTGTACTTTAGACTTGTATAACAGAAATAAAGTCTTCCACCTCTCCAGCACTGTCATGCAGAATATTGAATCCCTGCTTGATAATACAGTTTTAGGCAAATATCCAAAAAAGATGAGAAAGCAATGATTGAAGGCATAGGGTAGAGGGAAGGAAATGAGACATTGAATTAAGAAAGGTTAAAGGGATAGTCATGTTTAGTCCTGCAAAACAAAGACCTAACTGCATGCAACTATATAAATGAGGTTATAAAAGAGCAACCACTGATTGTTCTCCCTAGTCAAAGACGGAACAAAAAAATGATGAAACCATAAAAAGGAAAATGAAGGACTGAGAATCTTTATAACTGTGAGTGGCACAAGCAGCCCAAAGGCTGTAGAATATCCTTCACTGAGGGTATTCAGGCTTAAGTAAACACCCATCTGTTGAAGAATATTTTGTTATAATCACTCCTGTTATTATGCAAGGAGGTGGAATGAGAGTCCCACCAGAGTCTGGGGATTGGATACCTACAATTCATTTCTTTCACGTTTTTGAAACATTTATTCAGAACAACAAACATCTGTTTCTTAATTCCCCAATTAACACTGTTTCCAGCCCTAAGGAATTAATCACAGAATTCATGGAAAACAGTTTATTTGCCAGCAATGGAGTAAAGCAAATTGCCTAAAAACTTCTACACTGCTAACAAAGCAGCTTAATTGCCCCTCTACCTCCACCCCTTCTTTTTGGGGCATTTTAATTTGAAAAATAAAGACTAGAAAGTCGTCCCTGGGTAGAGACCTTTGCAGCACTGTGTCAGCAGAGAATTACACAGCTCTATAGACTCAGGCTCTCATTCATGGTACTGACCTCCTTTGAGGAGCACTCTAACGATTGAAAAGTACTGTAAAAAGTTTGAGATATTATCATTAGTATTCAGGAGGACAGAATTCTGTGGCTTGGTCGAATTCAAAGAGACCTGCTGGTACTTATGAAAGCTGATATATTTTACAGAAGAAAATAGCTCTTTCGGCAACGTTAACGTAGGCTGGCTGGCCAGGGCTGGGGCAAGCCGTGCCTTCAGCCAACGCCTCCCAGCAGGCTGCACTGCAGACTTGCTCAGCATCGTTAAACCAACATAATGCCTGCCCGCTTTTTCTTTTCCCCATTGCCACAATACAGTATTTTAATCTATTTATAGCCACAAAAACAAGGTAGTGTCTAAAATATCACCCTGATATAGAAGATTTGCATTATTGCTTGCGTTCTCAGAACCCTCGGCGTACCGGCACTGCTGGTGCCACTCTTGGTGCTAAGGAGCTCTCCTGGCTACAGCTGGCCACCAGAAGATGCTTATTCCACAAATACCTCTGTGTTACCACCTCTTATACCCTGCAGCTCAGTGGATTTACACCCTGCTGCTTCCAGCCACCGTGGAGAAATGACATGGAATGGAAAGTCAATCAGCATCACCAAATGTTCTAGTACTCTGTTTTTAAGGATGTCCCTGCTTGTAGGAGTGGAATGTGCTGTTCACCACTTTATTCGCCTGGCTTTGCCACTAGATGAATTTTAAGTGAGCATCTATTCTCATAAAACAGAATTTCAATGAGTAACCAATAGAAACAACATGCACTATGATTCTATCTGGCAATACAACTCTCGATAAGAGCTCTAATGTCTCTGCTGGCTTGGGACAGTCTAATTGACCACTGTAATTTACTTCAAGGTTAGCACTATTTGGATAGCTCTTGGAAACATGCTTTTGTTACTAGAGCCTCCTGTACACATTTGTTGTGGTTGATCTTCTTCTACCTACTGATTTTGCCTATTCTGTGTGAATAGTCCTAAGACATCAATTAGTAACATGAGGAACTGAGTCATTCCCCCTTACACTCCTTAAAATCTCTTTAGCTAACATTTCTTTACCAGTACATTCCAAGTTGATGGCTGCTTTACCTTTCCATCTTTCTACAATAAAGCTTTCTGCATTTCTTATTTGATGTCCTTATTAAATTTGCAGCTGCTCTAACATCTTTATATATTTATTAGTGCTACTAGATATCATGAAATGATAAACTAAGGGAGAAAACACACACCTCTATTTAGTTTTAGAAAAGACAGTCCTGAAAGCCTTATTAAAAATTACATTGTAGTTTTGGCATTAGTTTTATGTTTGTTTGTTGGTTTATTTATTTATTTTACCATGCCATTCCAGACTGCTGTTGGTCTATCAGTTTCCCCATGGTACAATACACCTCCACATGGAGGCCAGGAAGATACTGACGAAGTGTTGAACCCATCCAGCCCAAGCCATGCAAGCCCTCCCATTTATTACTCGCTTTCCCAATTGTGTCAAAACTGTGTACGTCCCCATTCTTTCAGATTGCTCTGGGATCAGTTAATTCAAAGATCTGCCACATCCCTCTCTAGCTAGGTCTTTCCAAGGGACAGGGAACAGGACGCAAACAAAGTAGAAGCAGAGAAACCAGAGAGATAAGATTACCATCACTAAAAAAATACAAAAACAACATCCAGAACAATGAAATACATTCTCACAGACAAGATCACAAAACTGCAACTTTCACAATTAACTGCTTTGGGGATGCCATTGCCAAATCAAGTGCTACTAGGTGCTACACGTTTTGAAAGATCCCATTCCTAACAAATTCCTAAATTCTAATTAAAAAAAAAACAAAAAAACAAAAACCAAACCACCAAACAAACAACTTAAACAACCTTTGGTGACAGAGAAACCACAGCTAGGCTGGTATCTTGTGTGCTTGTTTTCTACTGACAAGGAGTACACAGGGATGAAGATGGGCTATCAATGGCTGTGGCAGGGAGCTATTGTTCTATCAGTTCTACATGGAATCCTTAACAGGCAGCCAGCAATTACAAGCCTCTTCCTCCAGTAATTACAGGCCTAAGAATACCTCTTGAACAACATTATAGTCTGATTCTGCCACATAGTTCATGCTTCTCAAGCACAATCCACTAACCAGAATAAATACTTCTTTTTTAGGACTGAAATCGAGGTCTTAACTGCCTGTTCATGTGTTTGTCATTGCGTCCACAGCTTTAAAGGGGCTTGCGCTGCTATTTTAGGTGGCAAGAAGCACAGACGAACTATGATTTTTAGAAAATTCTAGTGTGCTTTCTAAAAACAATGTGAACAAGGCATTCCACAACACTTTGATTAAAGCTAGAGAACTTATTCCCATATACACTCATGTACAACCCAACGTCAATTTGCAACAAGACACAAAACTACTAGAAATTACCATTACTATGAGCTCTTCTGAGAACGTTCCAAGTATCACATGGAAAACTACACTATTATTGGATGTTGCCAATATGTGTTAGCAAATTAGGTATTCTGCTAACTTATTCTGCTAAAAATGTTTTTCTTGCATATGAAAATTTCCCCAGCTGAAATCCCAGTCAAAGCAACCACTAGCTACTACAGATAATTCTTTGGGAATTTTCTTGTCTTTCTTAGAATGAGAACTAAAAGCAGTCAGTTATAAGTCAAAAGGTAATTGAAAGGTCCAATATTCCCAGATATTACAAAGCTTTACTTTTTCTGGCCTCTCAGACATGCATCTCCTGTGATAAGAGAGCTTTCTGATTCTGAAACATGCCAAAAGCTGGCCAAACCTTGGAATGTTACACTGAGATATTTTCTCTCTATTAAATGCAGGAATAAAATAGGAATAAGGCACATAAAAGGACTCAGCAAGGACATCAAATGGTAAATGTTGTAAAAAGCCATCTCACACTTATTAATCCCATTGCCAGATGACATTTGTGTTTAAAATATTTTTTTTATCACTTAATAAAATCTAAAATCCTACCCCAATGTTGTGGGTCCCCAGACCCAGTATACACCCATATAGGACTAACAGTTGATTTTTCTCAAAGAACAAGTTGCTGAGGCTTCTTACTCACCAGTTGGGACAGCAGGATCCATTGTTGGCTTTTCCCAGGTATTGATCTGCTCCCAGGTAAATCCATTGGTTCCCAAGGCCACGCTATAACCACAATTACTGTAGTGCTCATCAAATGAACAACCACCTAAAAACAAGAATAAATAAATTCCTGTATTATTTAGATCTCTTCATGGCAGTTCATTTAATATTTTGTACCCAAGTACAAAGGTAAAAGGAAAAAACAGAGAAACAGAATAAATTTCCCGCATATTACATGTTGGGCAGGAGATAAATTATCCCGAAAATATTAACTTCCCGCCTTTTGTATCTTTTGGAAGCCTTTGTTTTCTTCACTCCGTGCTACTGTCTGTTACATCAGTCCCCTTTATTTCAACCTGTTGTCTTTACATCAAGGACAACAGCACATGCAGGAATATTTGTATTTGGGTCTCAGTAACTGACGCTTAATTACATAAACCTGCAAGTCAGATATTTATAAAAAAAAAAGGGGGGGGGGGGGGGGGGGGGAAGAAGGAACACAAATAGTACACAAGCACAGCATCGTTGTTCCCACAGTGAATCCTCACTTTTCAGTTTCAAGCCTTAAATTACACAAGGTTGGGTTACACCTACAGAAATGCAACCTTCCTTTTCCTTTTAACCATCTCTTACGCATAACAACACAAACCTCCTTGTGGTACATGACCATTCCTCGAGGTCCTGTGAGTCAGTACTTTTGAGTACAACCCTCTAGCTTCTTGAAAACAAGAGAAAAAACAAGAAGTGGATAGCAACCAGCATTCACACCTTCCAGACTGTTGACTAAGTGATCGTTCCTACTGCAATTCCTGAAATACTTGGAAGTAGTTAACTGTCATAAATAACCTGGCAGCTGCCTGAACACTTGTGAATCGAGGGAAACCCATAAACAGTGGGATGAAATTTTGTATGCCAACGCAGATTTTCAAAACTTGTGTCACGCAGACAAATCAAGCTAGTTTATTCCCTGGCAGGACATTCTCACGTTAGTGTCCCTCACATTACCTCAGGCACACACCTCCTCACGTCCACCCAACTTCATCTGCCAAACGTATTTCAGTAGTGGATCCATTAGATCAGGCAGCCTGGATCCTTCAGTTAGACCTTAATCACGCCAACAGTGCCTCTGTAGCACTTCGGTTTTCTCTCTTAGGGAAACAAGGATAATTTTTCTCTGCAGATACCAGCCCTCCAAAGTCAAGTGGACACATCTAACACTTCAGAGTGGCAAGGACTGAGCAATGCTCAAGGCAACACTGACTTACTCTGCCAGCCAAACTGCCAATTGCTCTTGACACTAATCAGAGTTATACACACAGCGATGTTCCTGACTCTAACTCCTTCCCACAGGCTGCATTCCCTACACACACACAATAAATAGCCGGTACATGAGTGATCTGTGGTTCCTTTGCAGTAAAGATGACCCAACAATGGGGACACTGAAGCCCTTCTTTAGTTTTCACCTATATTTTCTACTCTTTAGCTCCTAAGAAAGCCCAAGCTTGTCTCAGTTCCTCCGAAACTCCTCATAAACGACAAACACAAATATAGACCATATCATTAATATGTATTAAATTCTTATTCTGTTAAGGGACTTTATGTGCACTGCAACTGGTTTTCTAAGTTATGCTACAAGATGTCACATTTCTATTTAAGTATATACTAGAAGAATTTGTTGGGTAGAATATCTGAATTGATGAAATATCTAAAATACTCTTTCTAAAGAAAAGTTTAAGATTAATCTTTAACCTAAAAAATAACAATTTAATTTGATATATTGTGCATTTTCATTATAAATAGGATCTGATTATAGCAGTTTTTATGACCCTTACAAGCTCACCTGTTTCAGTAGTCACTGCAAATATTTCCAAAGTGTCATTATTTTACAATATTTTAATAATTCTTGCTTTAAATTTACTGTATTTGTGAAGCTTTCCCAGCTGTCAAAATGAGCAGGATTACCCTTAGACTGTTTCCCTAATTTTTTAAATTTAATTTAAGCGAAAGAGTTCAAACCTAAAATATGAAACATGCTCATTAAAATGTCTAAGGGAAAATAAAGGTTGTCTGGATTGTGTGGGAGTATGCAATGCAACTGAAAGTCACCTTTTTCACAGCGACTGGGTTTGAGAGACGATATCAAATACTTTGCTCTCAGCCTGCAAGCAGGGCATTCTAATTTTGATAGATTCACTTTAATAGCACAACTTCAGACACACAGCATTTCCACACAGCCTCTGCTCAGCATACTGCAGTGCACAATAACGGCTCTGTCTCTCAGCTATTACTTTGAAGGGATTGTAAACAAATTCTCTGATTGAGCCAGACAATTGTACCAGGTCTTGTGTACAAGGAGAAAATTGCACAGGTGCTGCTATAAAGTCCCAGAAGCAAAACAAGCGATAGTAGCAAAACATAGGGTAGACAGTCCTCATTTAACAGGAATGTAATCGTCGATATCTTGGTGTAATCAGCTAAACAGGTTATTTTATACATGCTGAGGTATGTAAAGTCAGAGAAGGAGCTAAAAAGGGGATACAGTGAGAACTTCTGGAAATTAACTAGGAGTTTCCACAGATGAGACACCACCCGGGGAAGCTTTGAAGTGCCTCATCTGAAGGTCAAAGCTAACCTTGTAGTACAATTAGATAAGAAAGGAAAGGATAAACTGTGGAGAGTCTTAAAAGTAGCAGCAAGACATCTAGATTTTAAAGAAAGAAAAGGTTAGTGGAGAAACTTACAAACGCAAAGCGACAGGGTAATAAGCCAGAAGGGTTAATTTACTAGAAAGAAGAGCACTGGAATTTGGAGAGGTGAATTTGCAGGAAATGAGGACAGGAAGAAACTAGAGTGAATTTGAAGGGCTCAGACACACAGGTTGGCTGCCTGGCTTTCGGGTGCCAAGAGGAGGGGAGTCTCCATCCGCTTCTTGCTATAGCGTGTCAAGAGCAGAATTAAAAGTGAGGTGAAGACGTAGACGGGACCCACAGCCATATTAACTTGTGAGCTAATAAGTCAGCAGCTCCTATGTTCATTAGAGCACACGTTGCATTACAGAACAAGACAGATATTTCAAAAAATGGAAGGGAAGAATCACAACACCCAGAATATCTCAGATTTTGGTGTTAACTCTAATAGCCACAGTGGTTTCATCTGCCAACAGTGATGTCAGTCCTATCTTCATAGTATCATAGAACTGTCTATGTTGGAAGGGAACTTTAAGATCATCTAGTCCAACCATCAACCTAACTGATAAAAACCATCACTAAAACATGTCACTAAACACTATGTCAACCCATCTTTTAAATACCTCCAGGGATGGTGCCTCAACCTCTTCCCTGGGCAGCCCATTCCAAGGCTTAATAACACTTTCAATGTAAATGTTTTTCCTAATCTTCAATCTGAACCTCCCCTAATGCAACTTGAGGCCATTTCCTCTTGTCCTGTGGCCTGGGACTTGGGAGAAGAGACCAACCCCCCCGGCTACACTCTCCTTTCAGGGGGTTGTAGAGAGCGAGAAGGTCTCCCTTCAGCCTCCTTTTCTCCAGGCTGAACACCCCCAGCTCCCTCAGCCTGTTCTCTGCAGAACACAGCAGACAGGACACAACACCTTTAGTTACAGGCAGCCACGTTCAAATTTCCACCCAACTTCACCTCAGGAACTCAAAACCCAACACGCGCTCCCTCCTCCTCCGCTGACCTCTTTTCTTGCAGGGTGGCTTCTTGCACGGTTCCTCTCACCCTTTCCTGCCGTTTTGCCCTTTCTCGAACAGGCTTTCCCGGAGCGGTCACACCACCTCCCCCCGGCCCCTGAGGGAGTGGCCATGGCGGCCAGGGGCAGCCCCGGCCTCTCCTCCCGGTGGCCGCCCTTCCAGCCCTCCCTGCTGCCGGCACACCGAGCACAAACAGCTCTCTGGAAGCAAAAAATCTGCTTCCAACCGCGAAGGCAGCCGGGGGCCCGAGGCAGGCTGTATTCACCCTACCCTTCCCCATGGAAGAAGAGGCAGGCAGGCCAAGGGGCGCTCCGCAGCGCCATTAACACACCACCATATTCAGATCCACGTCAGCCACGGCTCTGGACAAACCTGTTACCAAAGACAAGCCTCTGCTTTGTTTATAACCATATGCTAACTACAACGTTGTTTGCTTCACAAAATGATACGGGGTTGGAAGGGACCTCTGGAGATCATCCAGTCCAACCCCCTGCCACAGCAGGTCCACCCAGAGCAGGTCCCACAGGAACATGTCCAGGCAGGGTCTGAACATCTCCAGAGAAGGAGACTCCACCACCTCTCTGGGCAGCCTCTTCCAGGGCTCTGCCACCCTCACAGCAAAGACGTTCATCCTCATGTTGAGATGGAACTTCTTGTGTTCAAGTTTGTGCCCATTCCCTCTTGTCCTGTCACTGGGCACCACTGAAAAAAGACTGGCCCCATCCTCCTGACACCTACCCTTTAAGTGGTGGCATTGATCAGATCCCCCCTCAGCCTTCTCTTCTCCAGACTAAAAAGACCCAAGTCCCTCAGCCTCTCTTCTAAGGGAGATGCTCCAGGCCCCTCATCATCTTTGTAGCCCTCTCTTACTGTGTGAGAACATAGTTAATTACTGAGCCTCTTACTCACACAGTAATCTCTTACTGTGTGAGAAAAGTCACAGAGCTGATGGTGGTTAAGGGTGGGATAACAAGAAGTAGGTAATCACTTCAAAGGTTCTCTTGTATGTCAAAGAACGTACTCCTATACCAATGGGGACAGAGCTGCAGCTACTTCAAGGAACACCCTTATCATTCTCAAGAAGCTGGTAGACTTAAACTGTTACTGTCCCAAGATGGCTCAATACCTCAAAGGGATAATGTGGGGAATGGCATCCCTACCCAAACGACCACCGAGAAGCTCACACCTACAGAGGTGTTTTGCCGATGCTGCAAAATTTAATACACATTGGTTGGTGTATTGGTTGGTGCTGGTCTCTTCTCACAGGTAATTAATGATAGAACGAGAGGAAATGGCTTCAAGCTGCAACAGGGTAGGTTTAGACTGAACATTAGGAAGGAGTTCTTCACGGAAAGGGTGGTCGGGCATTGGAATAGGCTGCCCAGGGAGGTGGTTGAGTCACCATCCCTGGATGTGTTTAAGAGACGATTAGATGTGGTGCTGAGGGATATGGTGTAGGGGAGGACTTTGTAGATTAGGGTAGATGGTTGGACTCGATGATCCCAAGGGTCTCTTCCAACCTAGATGATTCTATGATTCTATGATTCTATGACATGTATTTGGTCATCCCAATGAATATGCAACCCTAGGTGTTAGGTAGGTGGAATTATGAGAATCTTTTGTTACAAATAATGGGCGATTTGTGGATACCCACCTAGCACGCAACATCGAATGAAGCACTATCTCCTCTCTAACTAAGTCCATTTTCGAGAGCTTTTGTTTCGGGTGACAAACCCAGCGGCTTCCGTCCATCCCTGGGACCTGCAGCCTCGCTGAGCCCCATGCACCGGAGCAGGGGACCCAGGAACCCACCATAGGAAGGGGCTCTGCTGACCAGAGCACACCGCACAGGCACCAGTCCCCGCTTAAGGGGGTTAAACTGGGATGAGGAGGATAAAGTTGAGAAAAGCGTGGTGTAATACCTTTCCTGCAGAACACTCTTGACCCAGGAGATGAAATTGCGCTTATGTTCAAGTGCATGTTCGGGTCTACAAGCTGCTAAGCAAGCTGGTGAGGAGACACAGGGTGTTTGGTGTCTGATGGCGCAAGCACTCCTCCTGATCACCCACTGGGATCCAGTGATCCTCTTGGCTACACAAACCCCTGCCTGCAAGATCCTTGGAAACTCAGTTAATCTCCACTAATGAATTTCAGTTTAAACTAAAAATGCATTAATAGCTTTCAGGTGTCTACTACAGTAAGGACAGTGACTCCAACATAGGCCAACAGGCTAAAACTAGCAAGTGTATTATTTTCACTGATATCAGCATAAGCTTAATATTCAGTATTTCCTAAGACAAACCCCCTCTGAGGATACCCAAATATTAGCTACATCTAAATATGCTGGAACATAAAGAGGAGGGGGAAGGTTAGATCCATCCTAATACAAAATCATCCATCACTGAAACATAACTGCTTGGCAGCAAAACAGGGCTATTTATTAATGTAGAAAAAATAATCCTCAAATTGAAAGAAAAATATACCACCCAATGAATTTAGATACCAGGTTTACAAGTAATAATTTTAGCCACAGCATCAGAAAGCTGTTTGAAGAAAACGAAAACATTTACACATTCACCAACATGGGGTACTGCGTCTTCACAAATTGCTAAAAACAACAAGAATTTTTAGGAAGCAAACTGGGATCTTGGAGTCCTTCCCCTGTTTGGCTGAAAATGAAACACTGCCAAACACAATCGCTAAGTGGGGCAGAAGAAAAGGAAATGGAGATGACTTTGATACTGTTAGATAATGCCTGTGATGCTGACCCCTTTTCACAAAACGAAACCCAAACAAGGAGGAAGCTTTTCCCTTCCTGAAAAGGGTCATATCGAAGCAAACAACAGCTCATGCAGGAAGGATAAAATATCCCTTGTTTTACACTGCAGGCTTGTAACAATGCCACTGCTCATCTGAGTGATGCTAATTAATCTTGAGCAGACCTATCATCAGTTACCGAGACTTGCCCCCGGATTAAATGTAAACCAGCCTTGCATAAATTGAATGCCTCCTTTGAATATATAATTGAATTTGCAGAAGTGTGCGCCAGGGGGGTGTTTAAATAAGTGCACAAATATGATAAAAAGAACTTCACGCCATTATATCTAATTCAGTAAGCAAAAATAATGGCAGGGCACGTTCCAATTAGTGTTTGATTTATTTATTTTAACAAATCCAATTAGCAGAATGTTTTATAAAGTCATCCAATGTCAAACTCTCATGGACTCACCAGATAAAAAAAAAATGATACTTCTAAAAAAGGATAAAGAAACATACTGATGTGAGAAACCTCATCAGTTATCCCATGTTTCTCAATACACGCAGAAAATCAGACAATTTGCTCAAGCATTTATGGCATTCCCAAGGTGGGGAGAGGTAACAACAGCAGGAACAGCAGTCTCGTTTGTCCCACTCCAGGTCTTTCTCCTGGGGCGTAAGTAGTTAGCTTTCTCGCTTATTAACTCAAAAAACAACAACAAAAAACAAAAAAGTTTTCTGTGGAACATCCCTTTTGAAACCCTCCTGAAAGCCAAGATTTAGTCCATTAATTTAGACCTCTTAGCCTCACAAAATAGGAGACAAGTAGAGGAAGAAACAAATGCTATTATGACGAGGCAGTACTTATTATCTATAAAACTCTAGAAATTAACACACCACTGTTTGTGATCATTCCTTCTCATTTCTTCCAATGACATTCTTGTTTACAAGAGCTATAGGAGATGCATTTGGCTCATTAGGATAACTTCTATTATGGGATTTATTGTATAAAAATCCATTTATAACTTATTTTTCAGACTGTAGACTTCACATCCTTGAGAAATCTTATTACATATTCTTATGGAGGTGGGAGGGAGAGGAGAATAAAAGCATGCATGTGAAGCTTGTGCTGAGTTGCTTTGTTTAAGATGGGATAAATCAAGGGATATTGAGGTTTCCTCCCACAGGAAGAATAGTTAATCGTTTGTGTGCTTTCTGCTCCGCTCCTTCCAGAAAGGCTAAGACAGAAGACATCAGAAACACGCATAACAAGCAACCCAAAATGCTAAGCTGAACAAGAGAGCAGATCCGAATTCTGCAGAACAGACCTATTTCTAAGAAGCACTGTCCAACAGCCTTGGCTCTCAGTGGACGTGACGCCAAAGAGAAGGACAAGTAGGGAGGGATTAGAGGAGGGCATTTGTCACTTGAGATGTCACTAGTTTCAACCGTAACCACCCAAAAGCACTGTGTTTTGTATAGCCTTAAGTGTCTGCACAGCACAGGAAGTTTCAGAAGGGCCAACAGCAACAGGGTATCTCATTTGTCAGAAAATCACATTATCAACCCACTCTTATAACTTGCCAATTCCAATCAGTACATTATTAATTTACTCAACTGTGCATTCTATATTCCCAGATTTTCAAGGAAAAGGTTTCTGCAAAGAGAAAAGCATTACCTTCCTGAGCCAAAGGGCACCACACGTTCACCATGTATTTAAACTCAGACTCTACAAGGGAGAGAAAGAGGCTATGATTCCACAAACTGCAGGGAAAGCTTTGATCCATTTTTTTGCCTCATTAGTTAACAGAGGATCTACACCAGGAGAAACTGAGGAATGGATTCCCCAGGTGCAATAAGGTATAAACTCCAAAGTAAAGCATTCATAACATCTTTTTTTCTTGTCAGTTGTTTAACAAGACCTAGCATAAGTTCAGGTAAGTCACTCAACCATGAAACACAAATCCACTGAAAACCAGGCTTCTCTACTTTTGCTGCTCACAAAAGTGCTTCTCTCAAGGTATCCAGATGTTTTGGGGTTTAAGAATAGACATCAGTGATTTCTCTGGTGCCTCAAACACATTCCTGGATGTGATTTGGTTTCTGCTGCAAGTATCAGTCCTCATTGTCAAGGCATGATTCATCTGCCCCAGGATAGTTCCATTTCTTCTCTTTCCATCGTACTCTTAACGTAGTATTATGAGATGTAAGCATCTGCACTCTGGAGGCTGCTGGTCCCTTGAGATATTGGTAACAATTGCCTGGCTTCAGAATGGATCATTCTTGTTAGATTTGACTAAATCTCTTTCCCTCTGCATGATCTATGTCCTGGCAATCAGATCTTTCAGGATGGGACTGGGAGGGGGGAGTGAGGAGGAGGGCACAAGGTAGGGCAGAAAGTATGTACATGGTATTAACTGGAGAAATTAAAATTGATTAAAAAATTATATATACACAGTGGTTGTTTTGTTGGGTGATGGGTTGGTGGATTTTTCTCCTAAATCAAGTTAATCCTTGAAAAAACTGAACACAGCTTAGAAAAGCTCTTCATTTCAACTGGAAACTGTAATCGTCCCAAAGTAGGTTCAAGATTGGAATTTTTTGTATCACAGTGATTTCAAGTGCTATCAGCCTATTTAAGAATACTATCACACTGTGGGTATGCATTTCTTTAGAAGTCTTTTCCAAATCTATAAGCCATGCCAAATTGCTATCTTTGCAGGTTCAGCATTACATATCTGGTTCCACAGTCTGAAGGAGCTGATGAGGACAGGTCCCACACACACACAACACATGCGTGAATACAATCAATGGTTGCACATTCATTGCATAGAGACCTTGCTGTAATCAAAATATTGCCCACACTGCATAGGGGATCACAGAATGGTCTTCATGATAAGCATCACCAATAACACAGATACCTTGGTGTTATAAAAGGGACAGATCAAATAGCTCTCGCACCGTCTAGTGAAACATCTAAAGACAAAGTACCCTCCCAGAAATAAAAAGTTTTCCTTTTAGCGCTTCTCTGCAGAAATTACTGGTCCTGAACGTGGAACAGTCTGACAAAGCTTATCAATTATTATCCTAATCCCGTGGAACCACTCTGCTGCAAAACAGGCATTGTGGCCAGGATCCTGATCTATATGGAACAAGTAGTTAAGCTGTATTTCCTGAACTTGTCAGGTTAAGCTAAGTTTTCATTCTTAAATTCATTATTATAGGTTTCTCTTTGCAAAAGCTTGCCTACAAGTCTCAATTTGAGCCCTAGACCAGCTCATACATTCATTACTAATTCCATACTTCATAATCCACCAAGTGAAATTGCTTTGAAGTATCCTAGGAGTAAAACTAACACTAAATGTCATTTGTTTAAATTTATATGGCCAAATCTAGGATGACTCATCTAACTTCACTTGCCAGAATGTATGGCCTTTATTTAATACCAAGAATATCTTTTCGCTTCTGACAGCTTAGCTGTCACTATTTCAATAGCTCAATATTAACATTTTATTGCTTTATTTAAGCGTAAGTATATACATCTCTATAATCTCATTGGATTATTTTTTTTTACGGAACAAAGTCAGCTAACACACCGCACCTTTTCAAAGAGCCCTAACTTTGCATGTTCAGTTTAGTTTCAGTCTGCTGAAACACGCTGAGGTTTATTTATGTGAAAAGTTCTCAGACTTGACTATTTCAATGTAATGAAACTTGTAAAATTACTACAGTTTTTCAAAACCATAGAATATTCTTAAACAGACATTCCCAACCACCTTTGATTATGAGTCTAGCTAATAGTCTTCTTAATTCATTAGTTGAGCGCCTTTCCACACTTGAAGCAGGCTCCTGTTTTATTCATAATATGATGAAATGAAAATTCCTTCTTAAAAATACAGATTTGTAGCACTTGCTTTTATTTTTGTAGTCTAAATAAATATAAGCCTTACTTTGCCTCAGTTTGTTTTCTGAAGTTACAGGACCAAGCTTTTTCCTGAAATAGTGTCACTCTGTATTCCAGAAGTCCACCTTAAATGATTAGCTATGTTGGTTGAAGATGTACTTATCTATATTTGTCAGTAAAAACCATTTGTGGGTATTCATTGTTTCTGGGAAAAAAATATATATATATAACATTGCTTTCCTTTCTGTCCAGCATCTGAAAATTCTTGGGTCTAATTCTTCATTGTACCATAACAGGACTATGTAACATGGCATTTATGGTGCATTTTCACCAAATTCTACATCAACTGTTGCACCGGAGCCTCCATCAGTCAGAACTCTCTATTGATCGACTTCATTTCAGCATTTTGCAGTCTCACATGCAATACCTATTCAGGCTGAGCAGTTGTTTAAATTCTGTACTTATTTTACTTTTATGATCCACCAAGGCAGCAAAAAAAAAAAAAAAATGTCTGGAGATAACTATTTCTAACTTATTTTATATTCCATTAGTAAGCCTATCTTTCTCAATAAGCTTTTATACAAACTTCAAATTAATGTGCTTGAACTTTAAACAAGAAGCAGTCATTGACTGACTCATATTATCCTCCACGATGAATAAAATATTGTCGTAAAAGGTACAATTTCAGGAATTCCAATACAAGTCTTCTAATCTTTCTCCTCTCCCTGTACTATTATTCCTTTAGTGCTGCTGGGGCTCCTGTTTTGGAGAAAGACCTCCATGTAACTGAGATATTTTCTCTGAAGATTACAGTCAGAAAACATGAAGACAGTAGCTTAACTAAGGGTTATGAGTCTGGTTTATTGCCACACCAGTGAACACGACATAAAATTAAATACAATCTAGTTGCGATCAAATGTAACTAGAACAGACTTATCATTTTTAGAGAAGAAATTAAGTTCTTATTGGGTTTGCATTTTCATAATCATTCCATTAGCCCAACAGTCTTCCCAAATGAAACCCAAGTAAATAAATTAAATCAATGCTGAACTTCAGAAAGTCCCCTGTTCTCTTTGGAAGTTCCCACCATTCAGTCTGCAAAGGCCTCTGTAAAGCTGTTTGCAGTTGGTGTTCTCTGAAGGTTCACCACCACACGAGCAAAGCTAATCCTCCACTAACACCTACCATGCTCTAGGGACTACATCCTACTTTGCACTCACAGAAAACCACCCACAGTATCCATAAGGACAAAAAAAGATATGTGTGTATACACACACCCACCCCCCATCCACATTCTAGGTGGTTCCAAAAAGAAATGCCAGTAGTTTAAATGTGTTCTTGTAGAAGACTAACACAGTGGGTCAATCCTTGGTGAACAATACTGGTATTTTGCTTAAATTGCTTCTGAAGAACATGTGCAATTAAAGCTCCAGCATTGTGCAGGTCTCCAAAGACTGCTCCTTGATACCTGAGCTAGAGCACTTAACATGTACCAGCTGAACTGTATTCTGGTTGAATATCAGAAATTTATCTAAAAAGATAGCTATCATCTGTTACTCAGTATCAACAAATAAAATCTAATTGGCTAACACAACTGTAATAACTTGCAATGAGTGTTGCAATTGGTATATCTTGTTAAATTTAATAGAGTGGTTATTGGAAGCTGCTCCCAGGGAGTGGTGGCATAAATAATTTTTATTGAGGTATAACAATTCTCATGGCTACAAGTTTGTACATTTCTCAGATCAAGGTTATCTCTTACAAAATATCCTTTTACTTGATGCTGGCGGTTACTGTTTCAAATTACATATAAAGTGCAATGTCAAGGATATTTGGAGGTATGTATTTTAAACTGTTTTCAGTTAAACCATGATCTTCATTCAATGTGTCAGGAGCAAGCCAGCCCCAGAAGTGACAGCGGTGAACCAGCTGCTCTGCTTTCAGGTGCCCTGGAGTCAGACCAGGGGTAGGAGGGCAAATGCTGGACTATGCAAAAGCCCTTGCAAAGTCTGATCCGTGGACTGATGGTTGAGGCACTCACAATCAGCTAGGGCCTCGAATTTTAATAATCCGTTACCTGATCTTTTAATATTTATTTTTTTTTCCCTAGTTCATTTATTCTATCTCTGCATTTTTCATAGGCATTTTCTCTCCCTGGACGTTCCTGGGTGCACCACTCACACTGCAACATGCGGGATGCTTTTCAGGATCGCGCTGAAGTGGGGCAAACACAGAGCGCTGGGAGCCCCGCTGTCCTCTCCAGCACATTGTAAACAGGGGAACGATGGCAAGATTTGCTTGCTTTTAGCCTCCAGACTCCTCTGTGTAAATTCTTTGCCCAAAGAGCAAAACATACAGTAAATACGTGCCAGGAATAAACAGCTCTCTGCCTAAGAGCACATGTGAGTTCTTGAAAATCTATAGAGCTCCTTTTCCGTTTAACCAAATTTCCTACTACGGTCTGTAAGCTTACATGCAGAAGTGCCTCTCTAATTACAGCTATGAATCCTCCACTTACAATATCTGACCCGGAACATGCATTTAGCAGAGCTGCAGCTGCAGTGTTCTAAACTCTGTATTAAAAGAGGGACAGCAAGGAGAGGAGAGAAAATTTAAGGCAACATTAACGCAAATGCAGTTATTGCTAAAGGCAGCTCAGATTTTTTTTTTTAAAAAAGAAAGCCACCCCAGCACATCTCACCACTCAGTGTGTTATTCTGACATATCCTTAGCCACCTGCAGCCAGGGACAAAGAACAGGGAATCTCAAAAAATGACTATCAGTCAGGTTTTGCTGAGGATGCCCCATTAGGTTGTCCCATGAGGCAGCTTGCTTCCATCCTCTGATGTGGGAAATTATCTGCTAATAACAAGTTGTGAACAGTTTAGTGTCTCCGGAAGTTCTTGAAGGAATTCCAAACTGTAAAATGGACTAATTGTCAACATTTTATGTGCTCTATACACCTCATTTCAAAACATTTCCAGGTGGTGCTATCCTTGTTATACACATCTTGCATGGTAACAAACAAACAGATTCCTATTCCACCATCCAAGGCCTTTTTCCTGTCTCTGGGGTAGATCTCCAGTTTGAGACTGAAACTTAGAATAATACCTTTCCAACAGAAAACATTTTTAAAGACAGATTATTTTTTTTTTTAATTCCCCAGTTCTTATTCCTTTAAAATAGCATCAAACCTGAACTCTGGAAGGAAGCATTAAATGCTTAAAGCATTTCTTTCTAAGACTTGAAAGGCACAAGGTGAAGGAATCTAAATACAATCACTTTTAAGGGATACTGAGCGACCAGATTCTAATAAGAAATCCTTTTCTGTCATATAAGCCATGGTTTCAGTCATCGTTTAATCCTCGGTTCATGAAGACATGTGAACTAGGTACTCCAAGCTTTTTATCCCCAAGCACAGCTGCAATTCATTTTGCCATCCAAATGGATGCACAACTGGGATGGCCCAGTGAAGGACAGATACTAAAAACCTAAATTTGAAACATGCTTTGAAATAGTTTAACAGACAGTACATCAATATTTCCATTCAGTAACCTAAGAGGATCGTGTTAACACCTACGTAAGTGCAAAACAAGACACTTTGGAAGTACTGAAGACAAACTTCCTACTGCTGTTCCTACACTGAAATAGTTTGGGCTCATAAGTACAATTCAGAAGCACAAAAAGCTCATTTACTGGACATTTACTTTTTGAAATAAGGTCTTACCAGCAATTTATGAGATTATTGTCTTTGCTTAAAAGATTTCTCTTTACACTAGAAACTGAATGACCTGAATGACACTGTCTCCATAAATGAGACAAATACCTTCTGCATGATATTGCTTTATCCACACCCTTGTCAAGCCCTATAAAATACCTTTCCACTTGATTTTGGTAGATGGAAGGGTATTTGTGAGTATAGCTGCATACAGTATTTAACAGCACGGGAAACTTCATTAAAATGTAATGGATTCCCAGAGCCCCAGGTGAAAGTGCAGATACTCAGAAGCAAAGATATTTTTTTTAAAAAAGTATCCTCCTACAAATTTCAGCTCTGCAGTTCAGCTGAGTGTAAAGTTTGTGATAAATTCATTGTTCATTTTTATACAGGTCATTGTAATTTTAAGACACCCATGCAAGAGTCCGATTCATTAAATATACAATGCTTCAGAAGATGATGATTATGACACACAAAAAAACCCCTACAATCTTGGCCACTAGAGCATGCCCTGAAGAGCCATGTCTACACGTTTCTTAAATACCTCTGGGGATGGTGACTCCACCACCTCCCTGGTGGTGGTCCAGTGCTGGACCACTCTTTCAGTACAGTAATTCTTCCTAATATCTAATATAAACCCCTCTTGCCTCAACTTCAGACCATTTCCACTGGTCCTGTCCCACTGATACCGACGGCTCTTTTTCAATGGATTTGCCCAACCATTTTCAGAATTTACACATACTTCTGGAATCCATAAGCTCCTGTGATGACTTCATCTTAGCCATACTCTGACAGCTGCTGGCTATTAACTCCATGGAGACAGCTAGAAACAGAGGGGGCAGGGGTATTTGTGTCCTCATGCGAGGCCATACAAACATGGGACAGTAGCACTATGTTCGTAGAGAGAGCGTTTGCTACATGGGCTGAACGGACACCCCAGTGATGAGAAAGGGATTGCAGTATATTGTTTTTCCAGGGAAGTGAGTGTGCCGGTCACACTGCACCCAGGAGGCATAACTGCTTTAAATCACATTCTGCACTTGGGGACAAGACATGCTTCTCACCAGGCTATCAACCTGCAGGATTGTTGTTGGGTTTTTTTCTTCTAAGGCACTGTCTTACAGGGAAAAAAAAAAAATGTGATACTTGACTGTATTGTAGCACTTCTAGCAGTTTAAGACTATTTTAAGATTAGATAATGAATAGAAACTTGACAATGAGGTTCCAGCTGGAATAAAGATGTTATTTAACCACATCTGAAAACGCTCATCCATGGCAAAAACTAATAATATTTCCCAGAATCAAGACTACAATTAGTATGGACTTTAAAAGAGCAATATTTAATCAGCAGTTGTTTGGGTTTTTTTTATCATAAAGACTAAAAAGAATCAAGGCAAGTAGAGTTGGTTTCAAATATAAAGATTATATCAGAGTGGCATAGGTCAGGTTTTGTTTTAATGAAATCTTTCCCCTTTCCTCTCCAGTCTTTCCTCAGAGAAAGAGATTATACAGCCATAAGTCACCTGCAGTCAGCAGCGGGACCGGTGTGAGCATTGACTTACTGCACATGGTTGACCTGACTTTTACTTACACTACCAACTTTTAAAACAGTTACACTTCAGTGATCCCACCCCTCACAAAATCACCAAAGCTCAGCCCAATTTTCGTGGGGAGATTTCTCATGTATGTAGAGCTAATTGCCATGACGCTTCTTTAATGGAGAATTATCACAAACATGGAATTTGATTACATTCAACTCTGAAAACAGGAAAATGAATATATGAGCTATTTAAAAGTGACCTTCTCTTTCCTTAGAGTTGACAGCAGCCACTGGGAACACTACTCATGATGACAGCATGAGCTGTACGCCTGAAGTAAAAATTGCAGCACTTATTAGCAGATAATCAGCTAAATGATCTGATTTTTTTTTTTAACCTACATTGAACGATGAAGAAAATAACTAGGCATACTCAAGAGAGCTATGACCAACGACATGGCATCCCTTGGTAATATGCCGTGCTCTTGCCACTGTCACCAGGGATCATCTTATCATAGCTTTCTTGGGGTGGCTGGAAGACACGGTCCCACATCAAAGAAAAATCTCATCTAACACACACAGTTGTGAGGATGATCCTCACAAACCTGCAACAGATTGTGCTCGGCTGAATGCCGGAGCTGGGGATGCAAGAAGGAAGTTTACATGTACCTACACAAAGACAGAAAGCCAAATACCGAGTTGCCTCCGCCAGGGGAAAGTGCCAAGACATGTAAACCCTTGTCTCTTGTTCCCGGGCACCTCTCATTTGTTCTCCTGAAACTAGAAGTCGTACGATGACATTTCTGGATCTCCACAGCCACTGACAGGCTGGCCAATTCATTCTTTTTGTAACCTGCCTTGGTTGGAGCGTTCTGTGCTCTCCTGTCCTATCTCTACGGATTGTCATAAGGAACACCTCCCGGCCTCTATGTCGCTGGATTAAGCAAGCCACACTCTCACAATTTTCTTATAGGAAAAGTTCTCAATTTTGTCAATAATCCTTATAGCCCTTCTTTGCATCTGTGATGTGCTGAATTAATCTTTCTTCTGAAGGAGTACCTGTGTTGTACAGAATACTCCAGATGAAAGCATTTACAGAATACTCCAGATAAAATAAGTTTTGATCTATATAATAGCATTCTTCTTTCACCT
The DNA here is from genome assembly GCA_033628505.1 of Tringa tobata. NCBI lineage: Eukaryota > Metazoa > Chordata > Aves > Charadriiformes > Scolopacidae > Tringa > Tringa tobata. The sequence goes on from JAHREE010000553.1 coordinate 2,323,476, forward strand.
TCTCACCTTACAGAAACACATTCTCTTTCCAGTAGCAAATCTCAGAGACTCATCTCAATCTCCTGGTATTAATGCTCCAACAGCTTCTTGTCACTTCCAACTGATTTCTAATCTTAAAGCAAAAAACTAATTAGTCCTGAGATGCATGACCTTGCATTCTGTAATGCTAAATTACATCCTTTTTTTTTTTCCTATTTTATCACATTTCAAAGTCCTATTTCCTCTAGTCTGATAATTTTACCCTCCTCCAACTGTGTGTGTCTGATGACCTTTATTAGCACATTCCTTGTTTTTATGTGGAGAACGTCAGTGAAAAAAACCTTAAATCTCTTGAATTACCTTTTAACCTTAGTTAACCCGCCTCCAGTCTTATTCAGTAGAAAGGCATTAAAAAAGCTAAGAATGCCCAGGGTTAGACCTAGACTCACCCATTTAACACATTTCTTCTATAGTAACATTATAAAACCTGAGGCAGATCTACTGCACTACTTTTTCCGAAGCAGTCCATCCCTAGCACTGCATCTCAAACCCACAAGTAATTTTTCAGTAACATCCAGACAGTATATCCATAGACTGATTCCCTGGTAAAGTCTATCTTTTAGGACCTACGTGAGCACATTTCCAAAAACCTAGACTTTAATTTAAACCTTTCTAGCTTTAGCAATCAACTTTGCAAGATTCAGTAATGAATGAAAAACTTGGACCCCCTTGAACCAATCTTCCATCCACCCGGTTCCATACTTTATGATATTAAAGGCGGTAACTATGGGATTTAATATCTTAGATAAAGTCAGTGGACTACCATGCTGGTACTGATTAAATTGGGCAATTATTAAATAGAATCTGATTTCCAGGACTGTCAAATTGATATAGTATTTAACGGAGAGGAAAGCGACGATGAGAAACATCAGTAACAGGTATACCTGCTCTAAAACCCTTCATTTAACAAGCTTCCATTTGACTTTCTCAAATTTGAAGTTACTGTTTTGACATGAAGCATCAATAATCTAGAATTAGTAACTCATAAGTACCTTTATAGTTACTACAAGCTTAGATTTTTCCCCTCATTGAATCATGGGAGATTTTCACAATATTGCTGCTGCGCACCATGCATAGAAAGTATGCTGGCTCTTACCCTGGCTTTGAAAACTTACTTTTTTATATACATATAAAAAGCAGTATATTAATACACAAAGCTAGTAAGAGATCCTGTCCTCTCTCCGCTAACTGTAAAATTCAGGAATTGATACTGTCCCTGGACTGGTAGTAGCTGTTGCTTTTCCTTCAAAGTGTGAACAAAGACATGTACAGACAGCAGTCACTGCTCTGCTTTTCATGCCAGGCAGGCAGCGGGTAACATAATGAAGGCAGCAGGTGAGTGCTCGGTTTGGAAACAACCCATGGAAACTTGAAAACATTAAATATATACATTGTTTTATAGGACAATAACCTGGTACGATACAATCTCTGGGATACACTGTAACAGAGCTGGTAAAGCACAGAAAAATAACTGAAGTCCTTTTTAAGGTTATTTTGCTAAATCCCAGTGGACCACACTATCATAAGATGTCCCCCTTCTCACCCCCCATGACCCTTTGCTACAGATCTACCCAGGTTAAAGACTTATACTTAAATTCTTGAGACAGAAGACTGAGAACACTCATCACCGGAGAGCTGTGTTACGGAAATGAAGCCATCCACTCAAAAGTTCACTCTTTTCCTCATTACAACTAAAACATTGCAGGTTTCTTCATATGATTTACTTATACTAACACAAGCAAGCCTTCAAATACTTATTAATTGAACAGTGATGTGTCAATGAGCAGCATAAATCATACGTGATGATTGTTTCCCTCTACTGGTCCATGCTGCATTTACATTTGGGTGGTAGAGCTGTCACTCCAGATACCAAGCTTAAAACCCCATCAGACTGCTCAGAAAAAAACCCACCACAAGCCAACCAACCACATAATTTTGAACTTTGATTCAATAATTTGAATCTTAATCATTTAAGATTTTCCCAAAAAGAAGATATTTGAATACATGAAAATAAGTGTGCCTACCAGGGAATTTATTTTATTTAATATATTGTACGATTTTTCAGGGAGCTTAGCATATTTGTAGGCACCTACAAAGGTCACATAATTCTATTCATTAACATGTCATTTTCCACAACAGACCAAAAAGCCTTTACCTGTTTTTAATGAGCTTTGTGGCCTTTGTGAACTCTTAAGCTGTTGTAAATAACTAACCACTGTCTCACATGGGATATGTTGAAAAAGTTGCCAGGAGAAAAAACAAAACTACCCATTCTTCACCTTTTTATTATTATTGTTTCTTTAAGTTATGTTCCTTTTCTGTATGACTTTTAAAGAAGCACGATCTACTGAAACTCCCCACACCACACGTGTGTAAAGAGACATTAGATTATAAATCATCATATTCTTATTTTAATCTTTAAATTATTCAAATTACTGCCTTTAGGCACCAGCGTTTTTTGGCAAGTGTAAAATGTTTTCTAAGAGTCTAAAATCTTTCTGGCCAAGATATCAATCACCGGTCTTTTCCAGAAATGGCTCCTGGAATGGATATTCATCCTTTTACTGTTTTTCCAGAGATGAAAACTATACCCGGCTGAATATGCAACTTGTATTATCATAGCACCCCAGAGACCAAAACGCTGGCCAAAATCTGAACAAATTCATGATACAGTGCTAAACCTCTTCATTTCTTTGGAATTTATATTACACCATACATTATAAAGTCCCCAGTGAGACTCTTTAATGGATTCCCTAGATGAATGAGGTTCTGGCTATGTGCTGGGAGGCTGAGAGTTTAGGATTAGCACTAGAAGACCAAATACTACTCTAAGAATTGTTGCCACCATAACACCAATTCACCTCCTAAAACCTGATTTCCTGTGCCTGACCAGAGGCCACCACAGGGACCCCTCATGAGAAGGGTATGTGTTGGAGAGGAAAGCTGAAGAATTATAGACCATCTCAATTTGGGTATAATTTGGTTTCTAAAACATGGTTTAGAAGCTGTGTTCACCAAAAATGATGCCCAAGTCATTTGAATGTGTCTTTGATTTCCTTTTTAGATTACATTCCTGCCCTGGGGCTACCGGCAGCAGTGGGACACCACAGGATAAAAGATCTTGTAACCAGTCAGGCATTACACGCAAATGCTGGAGCATCTCTTCACTGCACTTACAGCCCAATATGTAACCCCAATGTGTAATATTTAGCTTGGTGGAATATATTCAGAGGGATAACACTATACTTTCAACAAGAAAGTCCCTGGCTAGGACCTTAATTCCCCATTTTAGAACACCGACCCACCGAGTTTATACCTACCACTTCCCAGACCAGTGAAAAAGCAGTTGCTACCGATTCACCCAGTTTCAATCCACCTGCCCACCAGCAGGCCACTCTCATTCTTGAAGGTGTCACTGCTTTTTAAACACAATGCTCCAAGCGTTTGCTTTGATTACTTCCAACTTGACTATTTCATGGCACAGGGAGGCAGACTGTAGACACCGACAACTCCAGATCAGGGGGGAAAAGGTAATTTCAAGTCTTAAGACTTGTTTATCTCCTTTCCCCACATAGAACTCTGAAGACTTTCCCTAATTTAGGTCATTAGATATTTTAATTACTCTTCAAAAAAAATCACAGTATTTTTCTCACCTAAGTAACACAATCGCTCAGCCTGGAGGATGCAAAAGCCTCAGGGAAAGCTTGACTGACAAAGTTCATACCACCACCACCACCACCTTTACCCTTCCACCTATAAAGGGAGACAGGTTGTAGAAACGATGTTCTACTTTCTCTCCTGCTGCTCCTGGAAAACTAGAAAGTATAGGACATGCTAATTTTCTCCGAGATCTGAAATATTCACCATAAAACGGGAAACAGGAATTTTCAAGACAAATACTGCTTTTTAGGAAAGAGTTACTGTTCCTTATCTTTTTCCTAAGGTACAAAACACCGTGTTCAGAGAAATCAAATACTATGATCCTGTATCATTCATTCATTTTTCCTTCAGAGACAGGTTCATTTGCAGCAGAACAGAAAGCACAGATTTCCATCTGTAAGCATTCCCATTGTCCATTTCTGGGTTTTTGCAAACTCCAAAGCTCCCTAGCAGTTAACCCACCAAACTGGTTTGATGTTCCTCTCACTCTGCAGCCCAGCAGCGAGGAGGGAATAAGGCTTGGTTTGGTGGAACACACAGCTCTGCTCACACAACAGACAACTGCAGAACCTGGCAGTTTATTTTCTGATACAAGATTGTATTCACACGCACGCTCCGCTGTCATGTTTGCATTCACGAGTGAGCAGACTTTTAGCGCCTGTGACTATAAAGCTTTCACTTACAATTTAGGTTTAAAATTCCCTGAAAAGCAAACGATGTTGGGAACACTTTCACAATGTGGAATCCTGGGATAAACATGCCTACAGACAATTCAAATGCATCCTTAGGTGATTACATTAAAATCATGGATAAGATCTATCCATTAGCAGCTCAGTCATTTCCCCTTCAAATGCTATCTTAGAAAAGAAGCCTAAATAGAAGAATAACCAAATTTCTTTTCCAGAGGGAAAAGCAGTATTTCTGGAAAAGGCAATGTTTTTTGGTCAATATTTGCAGTCAGTTTAGATTATGTGAAAAAGTCTTCTAAGTGTTACTTTTTAGACCTTTTCATAGAATTATGTGGTATTAAGGATAATGCTGCAATGAAAGCAGTGCTTTTCACTTAACTGTGAGAAACTGAAATACTGATAGACTTTTCATTGGGCTTGTTTGCAGACCTCCCTAACACTCCATACCAGGAAGAGTTTACTGGGCAAATAAGGGAATAAAAGTAGCCAAGGACATTAAGAGCATGACATCGGATGGAGGGACAGGACAGGTTGAAGACCTTCTGTGACAATATTCAATGTATTATGAAAATATGGCTTAGCTTCAGACATGGCCTCTGATAGTGGATTATCTGAAGAATGTTTTTAATACAACTTTCTAAAACTGAGTTGAATTAACACTGCTTAAAGTGATTATCTACCACTGAAACAACCACATTGTCTCTCCTTTTCCTCTCTTCTACACTAAACTGACCACAACCTATATCATCTGCCCTCTGTTCACGTTTCCCCACCAGTGACAGCTCTAGGTTTCACCTTCCAGATTCTTCCTTTTTTTTTCCCCCCTAATACAGCATGACACACAATTCAGATCAAGAAACACTAGCAGAAAGCAATGTTTGTGCTTTTCCCTCTCACTTTCCCTTTTAATTGCTAAACCCAGGTGGGGAAAAAAATATATAAAAAAAACAACAATCACTGCTTGAGTGTAACGTATGGAGCTGAACATTTCAGTTAAAAAGCCAACTACAGAATCAGGAATGGAGAAAAATTCAATTGAAATAAGTTTGCAGGTAGTGGCCTTGCCACAGCTGTAAAAGAACAAATGTTCTCACTGTACAGACACCTTAGTGAAAGCAAGGACTTAATTGCATTTTGTCTGCAATACAAGTGGACATATTAAAGCTCCGCATGGAGAGAGAGGGGAGTTAATTTGATAAATCTTCTAGGGCTGCGGAAAGGACAGCTGGTATTTAAAAGCAAAATATACACTACAGTGTGAGCTTCCCCTCATCCTCCCTTCCTACTTACTCATATCAACACATTCCAGAGCTCATACCAGCGTTAACACCCTTCCCACCTCCACTGCTGAGCCAGTCAGGTCTTCATGTGGGCTTGTGCGTGGACCCATGCACTAACTCACTGCTCCTTCTTGTGCAGACCTTTCCCTTCTATTGCTTCTTTGATGAGCAAAACTCTCATCTTCCTGAGAAACTGTAAAAACTTGGGGGAGGTTGAAAACAAACTAAACCAAACAAGTGATTTTTTTGATTACTCTGTAGGAAAATGACCCCTGGTTCCAGCTGCTGTCATACAACAGAATAGAGATGGTGTTAGGACTTAAACCTGTCAGGGCATTGCACAAGAGTTCCTGCAAGTCCCCAGCTTTTCTACAGTTTCACAAGTAGAAATATCACTTAATCCCCTTGGTAAATTGCTTTTTTTTTTAAAAATAGTGTTAAGTATGAGGAGCTTTCCAGCATTCTGAGTAAGATACAAGACAATTACCAAATCCATGGAACAGAACCCAGAAGCGCCAAACTCTTTCAGCCCGTTCTGCGTTGCACGATCTCCTGGCGTTTTTATCACTGTCCTGATCCCTTCCCCACAACACAGCCAGAACAGCAGAGCTCCATATAGTGCAAAAACATGAACAGAATTGGAAAATTTTCACTTGTGCACCTGCCCACAAAAGCTTACACTGACCCTACTCCACAGTGACATAGAGACAAAGCACCCAACAGGAGCACAGTTTCTCCACAAAGGTCTCTCTGCTGTGGGTTTAAGGACTGACTCTAGAAACATTTGGGGCTACAGGGGAACATAACATACAGAAACATGGATTTTGTAGAATCGTAGAATAGTTTGGGTTGGAAGGGACCTGAAAGACCATCCAGTCCCAACCCCCTGCCCTGGGCAGGGACACCTCCCACCAGACCAGGTTGCTCCAAGCCCCCTCCAACCTGGCCTTGAACCCCTCCAGGGATGGGGCAGCCACAGCTTCTCTGGGCAACCTGGGCCAGGCTCTCACNTCTCCTGGAGCCCCTTTAGGGACTGGAAGGGGCTCGAAGGTCTCCCCAGAGCCTTCTCTTCTCCAGGCTGAACCCCCCCAACTCACAGCAGAGGGGCTCCAGCCCTCACAGGATCTCCTGAAGACAACTCATAGTGCTGTCTCAGGTGGAGCCACCCTTTGTTAAACACACAACATTTGCCTACTTAAAATTCCCATGCTTTTTTCTCCATGTCCCACCCCACACCAAGCATCTGGTACCTTTTGTTTTTTAATAAACAGATCTTAAATATCTCAAGACCCTTGAATTTAAAATACCAAAGGCCTGATAGCAGCCAGCAGCTGCTGTTAGCAAGAAGCACTCTGGAGACAGACCATCATGGGGTAACTGGGAGGAAAGGAAACAGCACGACAGCAAAACATTCATTTGCTTTGTTGCAGTTTCCCAAGGAACTTTCCAAGGAACACCACCACCTGCAGCTTTGAGTGTCATCGGGAACAGAAAGCTACGTGGGGAAATAACCAGAGCCATTCCCACCCGCTGCACCTCCCCGTGCCACCACATACACAGAAAAAGCTGTGGCCATCAGGAACACGGATCTTCTTTCCCTGTTATCTGAGCTGCAATTAGGAGAGCTGGGATTTCTTCCCCCTTCACAGTGTGCAGGAGCACGAGCAGGTTTTGCTTCACAAGGAATATCCTCCTGCTCAGTGCATTCAAGCAATGATGTGATCTCGTAACTCAAGAATCCCTCAGAGACGATTTGATTGTTCTAGAGGAATACAAGTGACTTTAAACTGTCTTTCAAATTAAACAGCGTCAGTTCCCCCCAGAGCTTAAGACAGATGTGTCTGCTTTACATCCCAGAGAGTGACTGCTGTAGCCACTGTTTCCCCAGGATGAACAAAGAAATTCCACAAATAGTGTGGAAATGGGAATTTTTCCATTCTTCTAATGCTTCCCACAAATCAAAGTATCATCATTTTGAAATGCAATGCTACGTTCCATCTCCAAAAAACTTCAGCAAATCTACCTTTTCTGATTTGCAGAGCCCAGTTCAAATCACTGAAGTTTTTAGGATATATAAATTCTGTTTTACAGATCCATAACCTGTGCTGGAACACTGTAAAGGAACTTCATTATCTCCTGGAGCAAAACTGCACAACATGATCTGCAGAGAATTTTCTCGGCTCTCCTAGTGACTAAGAAAAATTGTGGATTCAGTATGGCGTGTCCTTCACGGGAACTGGGGAGCAGCACAGACCTTAGCAGATTATAAACGGCCAGGGCTGGTTAGGGCTGGGGGTGTCCTAGGAGAAGATCCATTCATACCCCCCAAGAAGCACACAATGCCCGTTGTGATTTTAGCCTTTTTTCCAGCTGCTGGGATTGCCAGCAGCAAAGAGAATCAGAGGATCATTTAGGTTGGAAAAGACCTTTAAGGTCATTGAGTCCAACCCAGCGCTGCCAAGTCCACCACTAAATCATGTCCCTTGGTGCCACATCTACACGTCTTAAATACCTCTGGGAATGGTGACTCAACCACTTCCCTGGGCAGCCTGTTCCAGTGCTTGACAACATTTTCAGTGTAAAAATTTTTCCTAACATCCGATTTTAACCTCTGCTGACACAATTACTATACACAAAGCAACAACAGTGCAAGAGAGAAACAACCAGCAAACAGTAAATAACGCTGCTGAACGCTCGAGCTTTTCACACATTGAACTTTGACAATTCTATACTCACAGCTGTGACCCTACACATGCTACAAATGGAAGAGCAGATACAAATCTTAATTCTTAGTGATTTTTACAAAGCCTTTAAACCAGAAAAGCTCCGATAAACTCAGGAGTCAGAAAAATCTATTGTTTCCCTGCCCTGAAACACTTGCAGAATTTGTCAATATTCAGAAAATCATCATTCAAACCTCCTGCAGCTGAAAGTAATTGGAAAACCAAAGTGAAGGAATTAGAATCAGCTGGTTCAGGTGCTGAGGGTGTTCTGGGGATGAATGGAAGTGACAACGAAAATATAATAAGGACTCAGTTGAAAAATCTTAAATCACAAGGCAAATTGTATGTATTTGCAGAATTAACTCTGGGAAAGAAAGAACATTCTAGTGCTTATGACATTTGTGCTTCCTTTCCCACTTATAAAATGGGTGCTGCCCTAATATTAGAAAAGTGCTCTTACTGGAAGTGCCAGGTACTTTTTAGCAGCTAAAAAAATACTAAATTATTACTTTGGGTCCTTTTTTTTTTCTCCTGTGTAGCATTCTCCACGTAGACAACTATGAGAAGAAACAACCTTAGTCGACCAACGAAAATTAATTTTTTGTCCACATGAACTGTTTAGACATACTCCACAGCAGAGGAGGCCTCATTAAAAACATCAGTCTTTGTATTTAACAGTGCAAGAACCATGTATAGGCTTCATGAACTGTTTTCCTCATCTGTTTTACAAACAGCAAACCAAACCCCAAGTCCTCAGACTTTGTAGACCTGAACAGACCCTGAGGCACAACCAGTAGGTAGGAGAATTTTTGTCCCTCTGCTGCATAAAATACAGACAACCCAAGTAACCTTGATTTCCAGACTGAACTGACAGCAGAATGGAGCAAAAGTGCTGCTATCATTACCACATCAAAAATGATGCAGAAATTAACACTTTTCATTTAGAATATTTACACAAAGCCGAACTCTTCCACTCCTCATCCACTGTCACAAATTCAGTTGCCTAAAAATGTTATCAGAGGGCTAAGCAGAGGCATTTTCTTCACACTGTGTTTCCACACAGATTCCACACTGTTCAATTCCTCCAAAGCTTCTCAGTTGCCCAATTGCCTCCTCCATAACAGCTATAACCAGAAGATTTAGCTCCATGAAATACATGCCCCATTACAGTCAAATGATCCAGCTCCTGAAATGACAAGGATAGAAAGGACGGAGAGAATACTTCCTTACTTTCTTTAATGCCTACCACTGCCCAGAATAAGAAGAAAGGAGCTCAGTCTGGGCTCTTCAGAGGATGACAGGACCTTTGGTTGGTACCCTCACTTGTTATAGGAGGAAAAAAAAAAGTGAATAAAAAAAGAATGCAGTTTGGAACCAATAATGTAAAACTCCTGAATCTGTGGGAAATGGCTATAGCAATTTTCTGCTAAGCCACTTAAATGTCTGTCTGCCAATTCTATACACAAGATCTTCAGACTTGCCTATTTAAACAATGAGCGTCCAAGCAATCTATACTCTAAGTAGCTGATATAGTCCTGATAAAGCCTTAACAACAAAGAAGGCACAGTCTAAGTTTACAGAAACAAAACTAGTGCCACCATGGCAACAAGTTAGCAAACAGCAAAAACTCTTTTTAAAGCTAGGAAGCAATCTTGCCTCTGATCACACTGATACCAGGTGTACAGTTCTTAAATGCAGTCCTTTCTGGCACACTCCTTTTGTGAAAATAAAACATTAAATTGTGTACAAATATTCACTGAAAATATGTTTACAGATACACACTGTCATAAAAATTGCATCTGTAATACTGCCTGAGATAATTTTCCTTCACGTAGGAAATAATCAACTGTGTACAGATCTAGGACTGCAAATAAGCACAAACTTTGAAAAAGATGCTGAAGCAAAAATACTGAGCAGTACGACGTCTGTAGACAACTCCAGTTAAAAAAGGTGAAAGTAACAACTAGATTTTGTTCGAGAGCATACAGCTGTCAAAGCAGAGGTCTCCTCTACTCATCTGGATGTCTCTAGCCACACACACCGCAAAAAATGTATAGACAAAAGGCTACTGAGACCCAAACACTCTGGTTAACATGGAGCTTTTTCTTTGGAGTTTTATTGGGGGGGAGAGATAAGAGGAGAGCCTTGGGAGTTTGATTTGGTTTTGATTTTGGGGTGGATTTTTTTGGTGGTTGGTTTGCGTTTGTTGTTTTTGTTTTTTTGTTTTTAAATAATGTTACCAGAGGCATAACACAGAATGACAACATGTTTAGCCGTACCTCAGAAACAAAGCAGCATTAACTGTCCTGCATTGTAAAAGAGATAAAAATCAGAAAATATCAAAAGAGCAGCTAAAACCAGTTTGACTCATGAGGAAAAAAAAATATCCCTTTGCAACAGTCCACTGAAACCAGTGGAAAAATATCAACTTCAACCTAACTTCACCAGGTTGAAGATCAGAATTGAATAGCCCAGGATAATCCAAAGCAGAAATCTCCACTCACTTCATTGCCTTTTTCCCCCCGATTTGTTGAGGCCAAATAATGTGAGCCAAGGGGACTTCAGAGAAAGAGCAGCTATGGAAGATTCAGCCATACCATTAGCTTTAATGACCTTAAATAAGGAATCATAGCTCAAGACAAGCATTACATCTCTGGAAGCCAGACACAGGCTGGAGGTCTCCACTATTGGGAAGATTTCAAAAGCCCTTCAGTTATAAATTGCCGGTTCCACACACTTGCAACCAGCAATTTCAGCCTGAAGTGCTCCAGCCAAAATGACCTTCTCTTGGAGCAGTTGCGTAAAAGTCCTCATGAGGATGAGTATAGTATACTCTGCTCAAAACCTCTCCACATATAAAGTCAAATAGCTGAATATTTAAATAGAGCTAATTGGAAAGGAATTGTAAAAGTAGTTAGAGTTAGACTTACGCTTTTGGGCCGTGGCAAAAAAGCATGTGCCACGTAAGAACACAAACCAGAACAGGGTGAACACCTTTCCACTTTCTAGCATGACACACGTACAGCAATAGAAAAGCACAAACGCACGCCTGGGGCTGCTGAACCAGGAGAGTGCTTCTCAAAAAGGCTTGTTAGAAGTCTTGAAGCAGTCTGAAGCAAAAGTTAATTAACAGGGAACGAATAGCATCATTAAAAACATGCCAACAACAGGAACAAGCAAACAGCAGAAACATGATTTGATTTTCAGCAGAAATAAGCTTTCTGAACTGTTGTCCCTTTTATCTCCTTACATTCCCACAACTTAATTACGGCACCTCCCGTCCCCTCCCAACGCAGCAGCTCCTGGACCTGAGCCAGCAGAACCCCACAAGTTGAGCACCAGCTCATTTGGGGGGCTCCTTCCTACCTACCGCTCCCCACCCCACTGTTGCAAAATTTTACCCAGTACTAACTCCTGTTTGGAATTTGGCTGAAGTTGGTAATTTGCTTCAAAAATTAGGAAAAAGGGACAGAGCAACACTGGTAAAGATAATTTGCCATGGAAGTGAAGTTTAGGAATCTCAGGCTAAAGATGCTTTAGGTTATTACTGTCAGCCATGCTCCAGCAGCAGCACCTACATAGAAAATGTGAGTGTAGATCACAGGCTATTGCCCCCGTAGATAAGAACCTGTTCGTACTTGATGAGAAGTAGGTCACAGAAGATGACCGATTTGGCCAGCTAAAAATGTCTGTAAAGCTGCTCTAAGTTCTCTAAAACCTGAAAAGGTACGGAAATGCAGGGCAGAGCTCCCCCTTGCTCTGCTTGGACGAGAGTGGGTATGTGATCTCACACGGGTTTGCTCTAAGTGCAAAATACAGGCATGGTTCTCAGTGTCTTGGGATTTGAAATGTGTGAGATTACAAATTATATCTATGTCTTGCATCCAAAATAGTTGTCCAGGTCTCCAATTTTCTTTTGTGGCCAACAGTTCCTTTGGAGGGTTTATAAGCTTCAAAGAGCACTACATTCTGGTCCTGTAGCTGTCCCTGTCCTCTGTGTGAAAGAGCATCCTCATCTGCCTAGAATGGCATCTGAAGAATTTTGCCATGTTCTTTTCTTCACATGAACAGGGAGGAAAGAAAAACAGGAAAATATTTCTTTAATCAACCAGAGAGGTTTTGAATGCCAGATCTCCCTACCTGTACCTCCACTGGACTGCTCTCTTTTTCCTGACCCCCTGCAAGCAGGTTATTTTTCTCTCAAGACCTGAGTGAAATTACCCTCTAGATTTGTACTTTCCTGCTTGTAATGAGCAGTTTCCTGTGGTAGAGACAGGGCTGGTCAGGATTTCTGTTGTAATGACGCAAAAAGGCCCAAATAAACTCTAAGCCAGTGCATCAACAGAAAGTGTTTATTACACCTTGTGAACAACCTCCAAGGTTTTTTTCTACTAGCAGTTTGCACTGGAAAAAACAGGTAAAAAGAGCTGTTTCATCATGCTGTGGGACTGCAACTTTCTCCTTTTTTTTTTTTTTAAGTGGGGATCTTAGTACAGAAGATAGAAATCAAAAGGATTACCCGGGGTTAATCTTCCTGTACCAAAGAACTTGAAAGATGTAACAGATACTTCTTAATAGTTATGATTTTCAAGGATTTTAAAGTGAAAAAACTTTTGACACCACTGCAGTAATTAACTGCTGGCATCATATATACATAGACTGGGACCAATATTCAGTAGGTATAACTGCCCAAAGCAGGACTCCATCAAAACGACATTCCTGTACACAGACTAAGAGGAGTTGTGCTTATTGATGCAGGATTTCAGCTTTCTCTCTTTTTTCTGACACAAATTCAGAAGGCACAATTTTAAGCTCTCCTCCAGTTTCAATGTTCCCCCCTCCTCCCCAAGTGACAGAGACTTTCACTCTCCTGTATTTTTGGGTCAGTGAAGTTGTTGGATTAAGTTCTTTGTTCCCACAAAACATGATTCAATCTTTCCCCAACTAGGTTTTCTGTAACCTCCACAACACTGTCAGCTTTTTCTTTATAGTTCCCAGTCTACCTATATAGGTTAGAATGTATTATTCTTTACAAACTAACCTGCCTCCTCCAGCCCAAGCGCTGGGTGCTGCTGCTGTGCCTGGAAGCACAAAGTTCAGTCCCCACACAGAATACTTAAATTTCTGTGGCACATGGCACTTTGCATCATGCATTAACATCAGCTCTTTGGTATTTTCTCCCTTCCCTAGTAGCTGCTTTATGCCTAATGACGTTCTACTTGAAGTCTGCTCCAGGGGGATGAATGCTATGGGATGGATTTAGACACACAAGTTCCAGAAGTAGGTCAAAGGCAGGCACCAGCTCTCACCTTTAGCAGGCGATGCTGCTCCTGGAGAGACACCGAGACCCACAGAAGGGTTTGCAGCATTTACACTGTGTTTGCAGTAAAGGTGTCACGGGCAAATTAAAGCTAAAAAAAAAAATAAATTACTGGTCCCAGTCTATGTGCACATAAACCATTAAATAGGTAGTTAAATAGGCGATGCTCTCCTTTCCTGCTGTCACTGCTGGCAGAAGAGCTCACTCCACCTTTGGGGTCCTGGTGGCCACATCTCAGCCTCATGCTTACTTGAAGCTCACTGAGCTCTTCAGATGGCATGGTGACACAAGGGAGGGACAGGAGCAGGAACACTGTTTATGTTGCACATGCTTGAAGTGGAGAAAAGACACTTTTTTTTTTCCCTGACAGTTGTAAAGGCCCACAGGGAACATTTAGCTATTGTTGACACTGCTCCTTTCATCAGAAGTAGGCTTCAGTACGCAGTTCTCTTCCCTCTGCCCAGGATGGGAGAGCACGAACGGGAGCAAAACTTGCTCCTGGGACAGCCACAAAATCCAAAGGGAAGAATTTGCATAGAGTTCCTGGCAATCACATCCATCCAGACTGGAAAAGCATACAGAGGAGGGACAATTTCCCAATAGCTTAATACTAACCTAGGTTTTGAAGACTCTGTTGTGGCACTGGATAGCTCACGTTCAGAATTAATTACAAGGTACAGAGAGCAAGAGAGAACAACAAGATTATGCCTCAACAAAACACATGAAGGGTCACAAAGATGCAACGGACTTTGTTATTTATTCGGAAGGGCAAACCTGCCTTGCTTCTGGAAAAGTAAGGATGTGTCCTGTCACAGCCAAGAACCTGCGATAAGAACAGCAAACACTTCCCTAGGGAGCAAAGGGACGGTGTTGGCCAGTTAGTTCATGACATCAGGCTCAGACAAAGCAGCTCGGTTAGGCCAGGCTGCTGTCTTGTACACTTTTAGGTAGAACTTGTGTACAAGAGGTCATCTTAATCCTTGATCTCCTGTGCCACAAGGCGACCCAACCTTTTATTCTTTATAGTGCCTTTTTTGAAAGGCTGTCTACATAACCCACGTACCCCATTTATGGACACCTACAGAGAGGACAAAGCCACACAGGCACCAGACCTTCACTGCTCAGGCAGTTCCCCGTGACCCGGATTAAAAAGCAGGACAACGATGAGATGCTGCCACGAGAGACCTGCAAACCTGCACTGTTAGGTGTGAGAAAACATCTCAACCCACTGCCAGAGCACTGTCACTCCCTACAGAACCAAGAAAATCTGTGCGTGTTGGGTGACAGCAGGATCCACGTTTGCTTGCAGCAGACATAAAAAAACCAAAGGAAACATGCAGCTCAGCAGGTATTATGAAAGCAGCTAAAAATGAAGAGTGGTGGTGTTTTTCCTCATTCTTCATATATTTGTTTTTTCAACCATGTGGGTGGGTGAAGCAAGTTCTCACGCAACCGTAGCTGTTTCTAAACAAAGCCTGTTTCTGTAAACTAGAGGAATCTATTACAAAGCACAGAAAAATATTTTTACACACACAGCCTAATAACATGTTTTGTCAATTAGCTCAGTCACCATTCAAAGGAGTCACAATTCTACCCTCTTCCCCTTCTTTCCTCCCTAGAAATAGAAAAAGCAGCAGTTTTAGAAGTAATTCTTAAACTCAATTAGCATTTATTATAAGTTTCCAGGTACAACCTACGCTTATCTCCCAACAGCATAAAGAGAGGTCTCTTTGAGGGGTTATGATAAAAGTAGTCATTTCACAGCTGATCTCCACACACTGTTTTAATGATCCTGCCCATTTCTAGAAAATCCTGTCACCCTATAATCTTGAGAAAGATTAAAAGTACATAACATAGCTTTAAAAACCCACATTGCTTAAGGTCTCTTATTAGTCAGGTTTTCCCTAAACTCACTGTTCCTCGTTTCTCAGGCATGAATTGAAATGAAGTTCCTGTAATTCCACTAATGTCACTTTTAACAGGCAGCAACGGGAGCATCTCCAGCTGCCAGAAGATCAAGGAGCACACCAGGACCAGTATGTGAAGGAAAAGGTGAAAACAGAACTGAATACCTATGATCTTCTGAAGCAGTCTCAGGTGTTCTTTTGTTTAACTCTATGTTCTCTGCATCTATCCCTTCTGTGCCTCGAGAAGGCACAGAGAACTCCACACTCTTAAGAATAAGGATGTTCATCTTTAACCTGAAATCAGAGCCCCAAATACTCTACAGCTTGCTGTATGCCCCCAGAAAAGTGAGATATTAAGCGATGCTGTAATAATTAGAGAGAAGGATAATGTGTTCCCATTTTTTCCCCTCTTTGTGAAGTTGTAACATCTGCCTGAATCACTGTTTTCTCTCATCTCACACTCTTACTACAGTTTTGTGAAGTGGCAGCCAAAATCAGAGGTTGTTCCTAAGTTGGAACATGAAATCTAATTAGATGCTCCCTCTCCTGCGAGGGATGAGGTGGAGAGAGCCAGAGACAGAAGGCACAAGCTCTTTCTGGAAGGAACCCAAAAAAATTAAACTGCAATCAGATCAAACAGTAAGAGAGAAATGTTTATTAATGAAGCCTGTGCTAGTGCTGGAACAGGAGCGATGTTTCCAATCCCACCACTTTTTGCAAGGCATCCCTTCTCATTCTTATTTAGTTGAACCCCTCTGTTCTGTTTTGAAAAATCTAACCCTGGATAATAGTCAGCAAAGCCCACCAGTTATCCTGTCCTCACTTATAGCTCCTTAGAGCTAAATTATCTTCTTATTTTGAACTGTAGATGACCAGAGCACACATCAGTAGGATACAGTTCTATATGCCTGTGCTGTTTGGGATTTTTTCTTTGGAGGGCAAATGGCTGCTGGATTTCACCTGCAGGAGCAAAGTTTCCCCAAAATTCATTGCTTAATGATGTATCATCCCTCATCCAGACAATCTGCAGCTTGGCAGAAAATATTCCTTATTCTGGGCAACTTTAACAGCTGTGGAAAGACGAGGAGAAGAGGGCAACCCTGATTACACAGCCTGTTACAGCCCTGCTAACCCTATTTCTCGTACAAGCACATGGTTATGTTTTTAGGTTCTTACCTTTGGACTAAGATCAATCATGCAGAAGTATTTTTAACCCAGATGACAGAACCATGAGAACACTGAGATAACAAAAGAAAGGATATAAAAACTACCGAGAAAATACTGTACTGCAATAAAGAGGTAAAACTAGAGAAGCTAGTAATAAGAAAACAGTACTATGATAGCAGGTAAAATCTGGGGGGCAAGGGAAATAGTTGGGGCTATCTGCCCAGATGTCAGATGATGTGAGATATCTGTAACTTGGCTGGACCTCAAATTCTGTGTAACTCAGAAGACTGCTAAGAATGCAGAAGAGGCAAAAAGGCAGACATAGTACTTATTTAAAACAAACAAACAAAACCAGCCACCTCATTATAGACCAGGGGACTTAACTTGAAATTCCCCCTCAAAGCAATAGCACGAATTGGTAGACAAACCACCTATATGCGTTTGGATGATAAAGAAATGAGTAACAGCCAACACAGATTTGTCAAGGATCAATCTAGTTTCTTTCCATAGGCATGTAACAGAGCGTTGGGTAAAGGAATATCAGAGGTTAGATATTTAGATTCCAGTGAGGTTTTCATCACTGTCTTGTCAGACAGACTTCTAAACCCTGTTTCTGAAAGATGTTCATTTTAAATATAGTAGTTCCCAACAATCATTCAGAAAAATCCTAATGAAGCATCTGACACTTCAAACCAAAACATGGCCTAGCACGATGCTGAAAACTTTGGAAGCATCTGGAAGCACTTTAAGTGACTGTGGAAAACCGCAGCGGAGGGGAGGGAGATGTTTACAAATCTCTCATTAAAAGGAATGAAGGCAAGCAATGGGAACATTTGCCTGGGAAAACTACTGGCTCTCCAGCATCAGACTTTAAAAAAAACAAACTGCTCCTATGAAGATTTAACAGACTTAATCTTGTGTCAGGGGAGAGCCTGACAAAATGCCTTGCTGAACTTCCAGCCCTAATTTTCTGATCACTTGAAAATGTTTAAGTGCTAATAAGTAACACCCCTCATCTGTCCCTGTACAGACAGCTAAATGAGACAACAAGTGATTATATGATTAGTTCAAGGTTCTGTCAGCAAAAACTGAATCCTCCTGCAACTCTGAGCACTCAGGCTGGGCTAATTCTTGGGCTCTCTAATCTCTGCAGGGGTACAAGGAGCAAGAGAATATTTATTTACATTTGTGAGTGGGAGAAGAGGATAAGTGGCTGGCACAGTACCTGAATCCATCTCTATTCTACTCAGTCAGGAGAAATCATAGACCCTACTGATTTGTTCAACCAGCACATGGACTTAGTTGAAAGTTTGTTTGAGACAAGTACCACATCCATCCCCTCAGCTCTCATCCTTGTCTCAATGGCACGGGCGGAGTGAGAACATCCGGAAGGAGCATAATCAAATCATCTCTGCCTGAAATCGCTCAGCTCCCAGCGCTGTGGTTTCTGCCCTCCCACTCCACCCAGAGGAGCCCTCCAGGTCTAGCAGAAATAAATACTGCTTCAACACCACGGTGAATAGACAGATGCACTGCTTTAAAGGAATCATTTGTGGATGGATACTTCCCTGAGCATGACCCAAAGAACACACAAACTACTCAAAGTGACAGCCATTCCGAGAAAGGGAAGTATTCCACAATGTGCTGAATAAAGACCCCGCTTACTTTTACTTATGAAGCATATTTACATCTGGGTAGAGTTCTGTCACTCAGGTATGAACACAGAACACTCACAGCTAAGCTGCTACAAAACCCCTTAAAGCTCCAATATTTATTTATTTTAAACATTGGCCTCTGCATCCAGACTTTACCTAGGAGCAAAAATAGGTCTGTCCAAAGTCACCAGTTGGGGTTTTTCTAAGCATTTTCAACCCTGCCATGGCACGGCAGCCTGATGTCCAGTGATGCTTCCAGAAGAAGTCTGAAGAGCCTTGTCTACACAATAAGAATTTGAGCGCTTCGATAAGAATCAATTTCTTAATTTCACTTGTCTCTTACAAAACACATTAGACTGGATAGCATATGGGAGGAGGCAAGTCCCTGCCGCTGTCAGGTACCAGCTTTTCCTGAACATTACAACTACCAGTTCATACTCTGCCCTTCACATCTTCATATTACTGGATGTTGTGTTGGGAGGAGAACAACCCCTCTTTAATCTCTATTTATTCTATTTTACCTTCTTTCTTCAGCAAGAAAACAGGGTGTATCATTTTGCACCAAAACAACTTTTTCTTTAGTGACTATTTTACGCTTTGTGCAGTGCTACCAATGACAGAGACACACTTAGCAAGACAACGGTCTTCCTGCCCTTCCCTTCACGCAACAACACGCCCAGCAGTAGGGAAATTATTTGGAGAGCAAAATACTACAATCATAGTGTAAGTGCAATATAGTGCCTTCCCAATACGTGACTGGTGGGTTGTCACAATGTGGAAGCCCTTCTCTACACAGAGAAAGAAACCCCAAAGTCCTTTTCTGATACAAGTCCACAGGCCTGATTTTAGAGTCTAAAAGACATTCCCTTTTGTCCAATCTCATGGTAAAAGCAACTGTCAGGACACAGCTGTGCTCTGAGGGACGGAGAAGGGACCCCACCATCAACCCCAAGCTGCCAGGACCACTCCACCCATCCAGCTGACACGTGAAGTCACGCTGATGCAAAGCTCTCTCCCCTCAGTACAACCGTCAGCAAGACACCTCGCTGGCTGCCTACAGAGACAGGATTAAGAAAAAGCTTGTAGTTCTTTTTCTTTCTTCACAGAGGATACAGAAACACAGAATAGCTCACTTCTGAGCCTACTTGCCCAGGCTATTTATTCCAGTAGCAATTCACGGATCTAAATTATTAAGCCTGACTAATTTTTACACTCCTTAGCATCCAAAGATAACGTGTGCTGGGTGTTACTGCAGCTTATTAGAAACAGCTTGGATCAATGAAACAATCTGGAGGACATCAGGTAATGAGGCGACTGAGCTCGCAACCACAGTGACTCACGCTTGATGTGAAAGAGGAAACAATACTTTCTTAAAATACCACAACACCACAAAATTGCCTGTATGAAAGACAAGTCATGGATCTCTGACCCCCTCTGTATCTTCAATTTATACTCTGAAACCAGAGTCCTGGTAGCTCCATTTCAATTCTCAGGCTAAATCCTTAACAGACAAGACACTGATCGTGGGCTGCAGTGGCCCATGGGACACAATGGCAGAGCATCGCTCGCGAGGAGCATCCCACAGACTTGGGGCCAAATCCTCCTCTGGAGACCATAGCTGGAGCATCCCTGGCAAAACTAAAAGCTTGGCTAACACCTGTTTCCCTGGATTTGCTGTGGGAGAGTTTGCCAGCCTGCAAAAATCCCTGGTTGCCATAGAAACAGAAATACCGTAGTAAAGCAAAGGAAAGAAATATTCAATTGTCAGCACAGAAAGATTGATTGTTTAGGTTTCCCCCCACACGTGTAAAACCAACACAGGGCTTTGTGTCATTTACTCCCAACCTAAATTCCCTCCCGCTGGTTTCATCTGGTATTTATGAGGGCTGTGATCTAGTAACCTTCTTCCTTTTCATAGCAACAGCCTCCCTTTGCTGCAGTAACAATAAGCCTAAGTACACCAAGAAGGGGGAGGGAGCCCGGTGTCGCATACGTCTCCGTCAAAATCATCATGTAGGCAAAGCGCTAAGGAAAGAGGGGAAGAAAAAGGATAAAACACCATAATTATTTTTTTAAAAATTCCCTTTGGGTAGCACTCCTTGAATACCAATGGCTGCAGCGCAGCTCTTTGCTATGCAAGCGGCATAGCCATCCAGAGTCTTTCAGAAAGAAGCCAGACCAAACTCCACAGTTCATCTGATACATTATTCCCAGGGGTTGTAAATCACCCGCGTTCCCTATTAATGAAATGCCTGAACAACTTTATGACCAATTAATTGGTGTACTTAGGTAAACTAAAGCAAGAGTAACATATTGGATTAAAACAATGAAGCAGCTTGTCCAGTACTCTGCCTCCAACAGGCGCTGGCTGCAGAGGAAGGTATAAGCAACCAGCAAAAGATCATTATATGCAGTAACGAGGCTCGTGGGGAGGGAGGCAGTGCCTAACCCCAGGCAGCGCGTGGCTGGCTGATGTCCTAAAGCAAGCAGCTTTATCTCGCCTCTAGAACTTCATCCTACATAATTTAACTGTGGATTTTCAAGTTAAGCGTCTAATCTTTTGCCAAGCCTACTCAGTTATTTTCCTGAAATGCCTCAAGACAGAATGGCACAAGTAAAATGTGTGCTCTTTTTTATCAGTTTTAAATACACCACCTTCCAAATTCCTTGGACGTCCCTTTGTTCCTGCGTTACAAGAGCAGCAAATAGCTGCTAACGAAGAACTGCACAGATGTTGCATTCCCTCCGATGGATTTTTGGGCATTATAAGTGAGATACACAAAAATAAACATCACTGATTTGTATTTTCATTCCAGATTAGTTAATCAATGGAATGCACAGTGAGAAAAGCACAGAAGAAATCGGTTTGAAAGGAGAACTAGGGTAGGGAGAATGCAGGGTGAAGACAAGGAGCGAGGGGAGGAGGTAGACAGCGAGACTGACGGGAAGGAAGATTGTGCTGCTGAAGAGCATCAAGCGTGGTAGGACACTTCTACTGGATCATAAAGTGACATCACAAAAGACTTCTTCTTCTAAGAATAGGAACAGGACCCAAATATTACAAACTGTATAAAAGGCTGTAAAAGTAAAGGAATATAACAATCTGTGGTACACAACTGGAAATCTTCAGTTTGATTCTGAAGACAGTGTTAAAAGAAGGGATCGAAGTGCTTTTATTGATCAGGAGCTCAAAAAAGCCTCCAACACAGTACCGCCCACGGAAAAAAGAAAATTCCTTGGCTTATTCCCCACATTTAGGCAATAGCAGCCAACTTACAATGGATGTCCAAGGACTGATCTGTGCAAATTACTGTCAAATGTCTCCATGCGTACCCATCTTTTTTGCATTTATAGCCCAGCTTCATTCAGTGACCTGCCCTACTGCTGAGTTCCCTAATTGAGTTTATGTAAAGTTTAGATTGCTTCACTGCAATGAGAAAACAGTAAAGTATATCCTGGCTACTCAAACCTGAAGGAGATGCAGTGCTCGTCACAGGGAGAGCTGTCTCCCAGAGCTGTCTTGTACATGTTTTTCAGACAATTGTTGCACACAGAGGGGAAACAAAAACACCCTACGCGTGCCCGGTGCACCCTTACATAGAGTTAAGTTCACTTCCATGATGAAGCTGCTTCAAAGTTAATGTAAAGAATTAAGAGGCAGTTTTGGTTGAGCTTTATCAGGAACAGGATAGCCAGAACTTTCTTGGTCTTTCATGGCTGAAAGATCAAGAGAGAGAGATATTCCTGAAAACTGAAACTACAGGTAAAGCTCCTGTAGCATCCGTTTCACTGACAGGCAGAATTCCAAGAGGGATGAGAGGCAGCATCCTCAGGAAAGCACCCTTTCTTGCAAAGCCAAAGGGCAGCCTCTGCTGCTGCAGAGCACTTCACGGACTGACCAGAATTTATTCTGCTTGCAAAATACACCACTGTTTTTATTTGCAATAATGTGTTCACTCCTCTGAGTGTAAAGGAACAGGGTAGTGCCCAAGAAAACCTGTGCCACTGCAATAGAGCATTCACATTATATGCTTGGTATTAATAGCTTTACTTTTAATTAAAGAGTAATATAAGAATTATAAGTTAGAAAGAGGCACTCATTTACATTTACAAAGTTATACCACAAAAATAGGAAAGCAACACTTGCTACAGCTACATGCAGTTTTTGATTACCACTTCAGACTTGGCATAGAAACATTGTATCTTCCTTTCTTTTATAAATAGGATTGATAAGTTTTCAAAGCATTTTAAATTGCTAGAAAATGCACAGACAGCTTTCAAAATCAGCACTGCAAAGCCAAGCTGTTTTGTAATACAAATGTTACCTGAGGTAATATCCAAAAAGATATTAGGTATAAAAATTCGTTCGTAGACAGGGCATGTGACTTATGTGTCTCCAGAAATACAAATTTAAAAAAAATAAAACCAATGACAATTCAATGCCTTACATCACACGATCATTTGGACCCGATGCAAAGGTCATTGACATCAATGATTGCACTTACAACAAAATTCAGGACGGGATGCCCAGTGTCTCTATTTGACTTAGCTTTAGGAAATCTAAGCTAAGATCAATGAATTTTCAAATACGAGCACCATTTCTGGTACAGAATGTTCCTTACTGCTTTAAACAAGTCACTCTGCAACCCAATTCCCCCATCCATAACATTGGAAGAGTTTTTCGCACTTTCCCGAAGCAATGCAAAGGGGGTTGGCAGGGAATCACTTGGAACACGGGCAAGGCACTTTGAATATGAATGCATTATGTGCTGCTAAATTATTCCATTTGAAAAAGACCAGCCCCAAACAATTCTGTAGAAAACCTGCTCGCTTGTCCTGTGCATTCAACCTCTTTCAACTCTGTGCTGTTGTTTTATTTATGCCCTATAGTTTCCTCAAGTTCTGCAAAATTCATGGATTTAAACTAATTTCGGTTTAAGAAACTAATTTCTGTAAATTAAAGTCTGCAATGCTCCAGGGTTTTAGGAAAAAAATGAAGCATTTTGTCTGCTAAAAGGAAAACTAGAGATATCTCCAGGGAATAGCTAAAATTGCTTAGTTTCTCTGCTAATGCCCTGAGACACAGCAGTGGAGAAAAACAGATGTATGTGCGAGGGCACGATGCAATCCATTCCCTGGGGATGGCCTCGAGCTCCAGAATTCCCTTCCCTTGACTCTTGTTGCACCGACGGCACAGGGCAAAGCTGAGCCTTGGTCACCCATCTGCCTGAGCGGGGCAGGGGGGCTGCTTCTGAGGGAGGGGGTGCAGGCAGGGAGAAGCTCTTCCCCCACTGCTGACGGCCCAGGGTTGCACAAATGCAGACACAAGATGTACAGTTAAATTTCTACCTGTTTATGTGAAACACAAGTACAGCAACCTTTCACTGAACAGCAAAGATTTTTAGAGGAAAAAGAAATTATCCAGAAAAAGCTTTTAAGTGCATTCCACGTTCTCCACAAGGTAGGTAAATCCCAAGGGTTAAAGGGAAGATTCGCCAAGGAACTTAAAGTTGACTCAGTCATTCACCCTGCTAAAATTTAGAAGATTGGTTTAACTCAATCTCTTCCAAATATTTTCTCCTGTATTACATGCTCAGTAACTTAGAGAAGAAATACCAACTTCTTCTGAAATTCATACGTGCATACTATGCTCAGATGAAAATTGAAAAGTTATCATACACTTCCAGAGTTTTACAGAAGTTGCTAATTTCCTTTTTTTCTGTGATTTCTCCCAAATGAAGGGGGGAAAAAACCCTGCCATTTGGCGTTAATAGAGTGTTGCACAAACTTTTGCCTGAAGGAAAAGCTTTTAAGCAAGCAAAACCAGAACTCAGCAGAAAAAGTATCCTCCTTTACCTCAATTAGGAGATGAAAGGGGTCCCCTCAGGTCCCTGGAAACCTGAAAGGATGGGGCAGTAAGAGCAGCAGGGGTAATAAAGCTATATGATTTTCCTTTAAATGTTGCAACTGCAATCAGTAGGAAGTTTTCAGTTTGCCAGACTTCAAATATGATCGAGGGCATAGTTTTTTGCTCAGTAACATTAGTGTAAACCTAGAGCCACTCCACTAACATCATCTGTTACCTTGCTCACATTCATCCCTCCATGCAAAGAAGAGAATCAGCAGTTGTGGGTTCTCATCCAGCCCTCATCAGCGGTGTGTTTCCAGCAGAGCATTAAGTATTATGGTTAACATCTGTCACTTGAGCTTTGTTTTTTTCATCTTCTCCTTGGAATGTATTACGTGCAGGAAGGTGTTTTGCTCACGTATAGGTATGAGGAAAGAGCCAGAGAGCTTAAGGCAGCAAACAATGTATTTTTTGATGTGAGACTATTAGAGTAAAAGTTTAGAAGCCCCATTGCTCAAGTTAATTAAAACTCAGCGTTGAAGAGTGCACCAAGAACAGCCCCACGCCAACTCAGGATGGGGAAGGTCTATTGCTGGAGTTTGTATCTGCATCTACTGCCCAGGGCTCAAGTCAGCGAAAAAGCAGTACAAGTAATAGTAACTATAAATAGGAAAGAAATCACAAAGAAATAGACAGTGTCTTCTGAGTTTTAAACTCACAGAATAGCTAAGTCAAGTAATTTGTAATAAAAGTATAGCAAGAGGAGGCCCAGGCTAGAAAGAGATAATTGTAAGTCAACAGGTAAGAGAATTGATCTATGAGTTGCAGATGTGTGCAATCTCACTGTAGAAAGAACAAGGAGGGAAAAAATGCAAAGTCTTCTCTAGTTAGTGGTAACAATACAACTTTTTCGTCTCTTGAGTATAACTAAAAGGCCAGGATAAACCCTCCATTCCCTACTCCACTTAACAAGAGTGTTGCTAGCCATCCGACACTCTGTGTGTCCTTTGATACAGGGAGAAGGAAGACAATGATGGCTTTCATAGGTGACATTTTATTCATTAATGTTTCTCCACATCCACCTTCCCTTTGTCAGACTCTTGTCCCTGTAACACAAAGGCCCGGCAGAACTCCCCTGCAGTTCTTTTCTCTCTGCACTGATTCAATGCCACACGAACACACTTTGCTTTTCTCCTCTTGACTGCCTCATGAAAAGTGCTATTTTGTCATAGGTGCCCCTTCCGCCACTTAAGATTTCCTTCAGAGTTTTTTTAAGTGCTAACAGTCTCCAGAAAAATCAATGGAATACTTAGTGGAAAATCATTTTCCCTTTTTAAGCTCCATGTCAGCAGACACAGGGAAATCCTATATAGTTTTGATGACATAGATCCAACTCTGAGCAGCTGTGCTTCAGGATATTGCCAAAGGCTCAGGCCTGTAACCTAGATTGTTTCACATCAAACAACAAAACAGACAAACTTAATCACACTAAATTTCCTAATCACAAACTAAATCACACTAAACACACAGCAACACAGGCTGAGAAATACAAGAAAAACCACAGTCCGAGTTCTGGATGTCCCAAACTACATATGAAATATAAGATGAAAACTTGATTCTTAGGACAAAACTTCTCTCATCTCAGCTGATGATCCTCCACATATCAAATATGAGATTATTTACTTAATGGCTGCAGCCTTCTCCCCTCTCAGCAGGTAGTGACATGGGAGGGAGAGCCTTGGTGCCTGCACACACGGTATGAAATGCCTTGTCTTCCTACAGCTGGAATTCTAGCCTTGACCTGTTGAAGTTACATTGAGCTTTTCAAAAGGGATAACAGGAATTGTGTTTTTTGAAAAAGAATAGTCTTCTCACTCTACATGGACATTAATCGTTCCCTTTTAGCCCATTTTAGATAGCAAGCTTTGAAGAATAGCCATGAGTTCATTTTCATCTTTAATAGCCTTGTTTGTGCACTGAAATCAGGGAGTCCAGCAACGTGCTGCCCAACACGTGCATTCAACTACAAATCTACTTTTGCAGGAACATACTACACAATATTTATTTCCATTTATCAAATATTGCGTCTCACTTTGAATCTTGTTCCAGACTCTTTGGCAGTTTGTAAATTAACTTTTTCCTACCTTGTTGTGGCACTGGAGTGCCAAATACTCACAAAGAGAGGCATTTGCAATTTAATGTGGAAGTGTCACTTCTGTAGGGTATTTAGAAGTAGAGCAAATACTTCACCTTATTGCAGCCTTCCAGTAATTAAAGGGGGCTTATAAGAAAGATGGGGACAGACTTTTTAGTAGGGCATAACAATTTAGTGGCAATATGACAACGGGTGATGGCTTTAAACCAAAAGAGGGGAGAATTAGATGAGACGTAAAGAAGAAACTTTTTACTGTGAGGGTGGTGAGAGCCTGGCCCAGGTTGCCCAGAGGAGCTGTGGCTGCCCCATCCCTGGAGGGGTTCAAGGCCAGGTTGAACAGGGCTTTGAGCAACCTGATCTAGTTGAAGATGTCCTTGCCCATGGCAGGAGGGCTGGACTAGATAGCCTTTAAATGTCCCTTCCAACCCAAACCATTCTGTGATTCCATGATTCATTCTAGGTCAGTCCATTTCAAAGAATGATCAGATGAATTTGTAAGAGCAATAGCAAAGCAGGGGGGAGTATTCCCTCCGCTCCCATGGATACGACCCAGCAAGAAAATCTTCAATTCAGTATTGCCCCAAAGATACAGGAATAATTAAAATTCCCATTACAAAAGACCTAGAATTTCTTTTATCCCAAAATGCAAAAGGACCATGTAGTTAATCAAAATGCTTCTAAATTCTTACATTATTACTCAAGCTTCTATTTCCAGAGTCATTTAGTAGATTTTCGGCTTTAGGCAAAATAAACTGAAAAAAGTCTATTAGTATTTTTGTTGGGCAAAGGCTTAAAAAAGGCAAATCAAAAACCACCATATAAAGTGGCTGAAGCCAGAAAGTCTTCATCTAAATATAGGCCTGCAGCTACTATAGAAAGTTGCTGTACTCCTGGACACAGGATCACATTAAGTTGCTTCACACAGATTTCGTGTTTCAAATTTTCCAAAAGGCACGAGAGTCTCCTGCCTTTACTGGACCAAAACACACCCAGCGAATTTACATTGCTTACATGGTAACTAGCTGTAGGAAACTAAACTGACAACATCATCCATAAACCAGTCTTCCACATCCTTCACAATTAGGGCAATGATTTTCTTTTAATTGGATGTATAAACTTGAGTTGAAAGCCAGCAGACTTCTCAGCAGCGTGAAGAGGCTGCAGGACGCAGTGGTGTTTGTTTTTCTTGGAATACCGAGTTCCTGTGTTTCCCAGCATGATGGGCCCTTTGTTGCAGATGACAACTCGAGACAGAAATGACAAGTCAATCACTTCATATTACACTGACCCTTCATTTTTTAGATGTAGACACCCAGAAAATAATGAAAGAAAGGCAGAGAAAGCCAAATACCATCTCTGCCTTCCTTAATAAATAGGAAATAGCAGACTTCACTATCAAGGCAAACATACAAGACCCCAGGAGGATACCTGGATTTTGGAAAGTAGCAGAAAAATCTAACATATGCCCAAGACACATAAGAAATGGAATGGTTCATCATGAATGATCTTTGAGATAATGAGGTAGGTCACATAATACAAATTGTGCATCATGCAGTCACTGTTAATGCCATCTAGTAAAGATGAAAGGTTGTTCTCAGCATCCTGGTAATGAGCCACTTAAAATGGCAGGACCCACTTAAGTCTCCTCTAATCTTAGAGCTGTGATTTCAATGGCATTAAAATTTTGAAGAAACCAGGTATTTAATTTTCTTCCTACTATTTTATGTTGGGAAGCAGAGGTGAGACCGCAGACCAAGTACATAGAGAGGATGAATCTTGTTATCACAGTTTCATTATCCAACCGTTCTCTCCATTGTTTTCCTACTCTCTTCTGTTTCCAGTAAATAAAACAAGACCTAGAATGGGCTGATCCTCACAGCATCTTCAGGACAAGAACACACCCCGGGAACGCCGCACAAAACATACATTCACCAAAGCTGAGACAAAGCGTTATCTCTAGAGCTGACAGCCTTGTAAAATACTCGGACATGACCAAGAAATGTATGTTACTGAGCGGAACCAGAAACATTGCTCTGGCAAGTAGGCACCACCTCTACAACAGCAAAAGGATGAACCATGCAATTAAACAGAGGAAGACTTATGTAGTGCAGAATGATTTGGCTAATTAGGTTGCTTTAAAAAAAACAAACAACCAAACACATACAAATAGTCACCTTAATTATGCACAAGGAAAAAAAAATAATTTTGGTGGTGCCTCTTAGTATTTGAGTCTCACTGCAGTCCCAGTGAGGCAAATATTTGCCCTATCCCAGGAGCCAGGGCACAGTGAGATGTAATAAAGGAAAGGACTTAATAATGTGGGGTATGTACAGAAGAGCAGACAGAAAATATTGACTTGGCAGAACAGAGAGAACATAATTTGGAATAGTCTTCAGGTCAATCTAGTGCGTCAGTGGTTGAAAAAACGACTATTTGATGCTAAGGTTGCTGGGAAAAGGCAGGAAATTAAAAAAGGGAGATGCTGCGTCAACATTTACCATTATTTTTAATACACAATTTACGATTATGAATTCCAATAAAGCCAACAGCAGAGGAACAAAGAACGCTTTGGCAAACTCTGCTCTACTTATTTGTTAATAATGCAAAATACGCAAGGAGAAGAGAACTAAGGGCATCAGATCAAACCAAAACGTGAGGCAAGATTTTAGAATCTGGAGAATAAGTCTTATGAGGAGCAGCTGAGGGAGCTGGGGGTGTTCAGCCTGGAGAAAAGGAGGCTGAGGGGAGACCTTCTCGCTCTCTACAACCCCCTAAAAGGAGAGTGTAGCCGGGGGTGGGGGGGGGTGGGGGGTCGGTCTCTTCTCCCAAGTCACAGGCCACAGGACAAGAGGAAATGGCCTCAAGTTGCATTAGGGGAGGTTCAGACTGGATATTAGGAAAAATGTTTACACTGAAAGGGTTATTAAGCCTTGGAATGGGCTGCCCAGGAAAGAGGTTGAGGCACCATCCCTGGAGGTATTTAAAAGACATTAGCATAGTGCTTAGAGACATGGTTTACTTATGATTTTTATCAGAGTTAGGTTGATGGTTGGACTAAATGATCTTAAAGTTCCTTTCCAACCTAGACAATTCTATGATTCTATGATTTCAGGTTACATTATCACCAACAGCTCTCAGTGGACCTTGACGTCTGGAGGAAGGCTTTCCCCACAGCTGTGAGATACTGTCCCTGGGAAGGGCCATAATACACCAGGGAGCTCCTATGTCTCCAGTTGAGCTGTTGAGCACTCTGCTTCCGTAAGGATAGATTCTCTCCCTTGGAGGCACATCAAAAGGTAGTAGCCACCTTCCATATTTTCCTGGTTAGTTTTTGCTAAATGAACGCCTTGAAACAATAATAGTATTTCAATATTTAAAATGTTTGAGCCTCTGTCTATTCAGTGTGCAGGAAGCATACCCAGAGGACAACATTCTGCTTTGTTACAGCAGCACAAATCCAGATGTCTTCATTTATTTATAGCAATGACTCTACATCTGTACTAACGCATTTCAGAACAGGATTTGGCTCCAATGCATGCTCTCAAGCAGTGATCCTCCTGTGCCCATAATAATCAGAAGAGTTTTTTTCCCCCCGCTAAAATAAGACACCAGCTGGATATCCCCTCTGTCATCTCAGTCTCAAAAAAAACCCTATAGTCCTGAAAGCCACAAAACTCATGCTGTCTTGAACACCCCTCTCCTAGAGAGCAAAGAGCAGAATGCAGAGCTACAGCCTCTGCTGACATGATCTGGAGAAACCCAATCGAATGGAGGTCTGCAGTGTTACAGCTCTCGGAACGGGATCAGCAGCTGCCACTCCTCCACAGACCAGGGTTTAAAGTTTGGCTGTGGTTTTTTCCATGAGAAGTTCTATTTGGCCCCTGAAATACTTTTGATCACAGAAGCTGGATCAGGGAGGGGAGCCATAGGATGAGGGTGAAGGGTTTGACACTGAAAGAGGGGAGATTGAAAGAGTGGAGATTTAGATGAAATCTCAGGAAGAAATTCTTTGCTGGGAGGGTGGTGAGACCCTGGCCCAGGTTGCCCAGAGAAGCTGTGACTCCCTTGGAGGGGTTCAAGGCCAGGCTGGATGACGCTTTGATCAACCAGGTCTGGTGGGAGGGCGGCAGAATAGGATGATCTTTAAGGTCCCTTCCAGCTCTAACCCTTCTATGATTTGAAAGGGAAAGGTGTGCAAAGGCAGCACCAAACAAGTTGCAGAAGCTCAAATGAAACCTGGTTTTCATTAGATCTATTTCCCTCTTCATCCTCCTCAGTAGCTCCCATTCCTGCCCCATTCCCTGGGGCACAGACAGCATACAGGGTTAGTCTGGAGCTCTGCCTGGAGGGACTGGCTCAATACTGCATCGTCTCACAGCTACTCACAAATTTTAGTCTCTCTCTTCTCCCAGCTACTAACAGCAACTGAACTGACCAAAAAATAAGACTCCAACTTTTTCCACAGTGACTGAATTTAAGAACAGTTTCAAATGGTTCAGTTGGCCTCTGTATCTAAAAAACACTAGTTGAACACAGAGCATACACAGAAGAGAAGAAAAAGTTTGAGAAAACCAAACAATTAATTGCCTGTTATCTTACTCATTCTTTTCTAGGTATGCAAGCATACTGGTTCACTTGATGCCTCACCATCATAATAAAATGGTTAAAGAATGGGTCTGACAAGGAGAGCGAGACAAGACAATTCTATCCAAGCCATTTGAGCCATCTTCAACCGATACGTTAGATGCAGCTGACAAATAAAAACTATTTCTACAATGACTTGAAGAGAAAGTCAGGCAGCGAGCTAACATTTCAGCCACAGAGCAGCAGCAAAGCAGCGAATATAATCACTGTACAGTTACAAACAGACTGTCCTCCCCACTGAAGAGATCTTTTGTAAAGGGAAGTATGAGAATTCCCTTTGAATTGGTTTTCTGTCCTTCTGCCAGCATAGGTTTGAAGCTTTACTGTACAGAGAGCTGTAAAGTACTGTACAGGTTTGTTCCAACAAGTAAAATATATCCTATACACCAAGCAATGACATTTTCAATCAGGAGAAGCAGCCCTGGAGTTTTCATTGCAACCTTAAAATTGACAGTAGTAAGTATTGGCAGTTAAAAGGATGTCTTTATATAACATGAAAATATTTCTAGAAGGCACAAATTTTTGCCCAGTCCATAGTAGAGTTGTAGAGAACGATTGCACAGCATCCCACAGCATCTTTTGCTGAAGGCACTTCATCACAGAACAGCATTTGCCTGATGACAGGAGAAACTTCACCCTGTTGCTGGCATCCCAGCGTCTCTGCCCTCACACTCCTCCCTCCAAGGTAACACAAAACCAGAATCATTCTATGTTACCCTTCTGCACATCATTATACCCATGTGCTCTCTTGCCTTACGTTTATGCTCTGAACACTGTGGGGCACAGAGCCTCCTTTACTTTGTATCACACCCAGCAAAATTTACTTCTAAGGGTTCCCATAAGGAGGAGCAGGGGGAAGCCAGGTGCTGTCACTGACGGATACTCATCCAGATTTATAATCCTGGCATTAGAGGACAGCTGTCTTGTTTACTAAAGAGTAGAAAGATACCAAAGGGCTGAGTAAAAGTCTTATGATTGATTTCTGGAACCGAAGTGAGCCTGAGTTATTAACTGCATATTTGTCAATGAAAGGGCAAAAACTCCTGTGCTCTTTGCCAGGCAGAGCTATACCTGTGCCAGATGCTCATCTCAAAACCTGAAGGTACCCACATTTGTGAATCAATAGTGGTTTATCAATAGCAATGTATCTGTCTGAAAAACATCTCTGGCCTTTACCTATTATTTTTTCTTCACTGTATGCACAGCAGCTTTATAGAGCTGCTGTTGATGTGTCTATGTGGTCCAATCTCATTGAGCTCTTGCATTCTATGCAGTTTCACAAGTATAAAACAATCCTCTTGAGCAGCCTCGCTTAAAATTTATGAGATGGCCATCCTAAGCCTGTGTTTTTTAAAAAAAAAAAAAAGCACATGCATTTTGTTCCTGATCAGCAGCTGAGTTCACCAATAGATGACTTAAGTTTTATCGGAAAGTCTGCTGAAGCTCTACACTTATCCAGAATGAAAGATAAACTGTAACTTCAACTAAGTCGGACAGAAATACATATTTGAAGAGTGAAGTGCTAGCAAGCCCCATTTCTTAGCTCTTAAAAAGCCCCAACAGGTGAATCCAACAACTCACATGAAGAGTCCCTTTTTAACCTTCCCGGACATCGAAGTAAAAGAAACCGATTTTGCTGCTGCTGAGAAAGGGAGTTACCAGTTTTCCTCCCAACCATGCAGGAAGCTTGATAGATGCCAGCTCCTCAAGCTGTGAAAGTCAGTGCTCCTCCTTCATCAGCTGGTTTCCATTCACCTGATGGGAACCAGGCCATAGAGGTCATTGCTGTCTCTACTACCAAAGTTACTCTGCAGCACTGGAGAAGAACAAGTGGAGGAAACATATTTCCAATAGGAGAAATACTGTCTTCAAGGGCAGCCTTTGGAGTCAGGCTGACCAAAAAAATCACAGAAAGAAACAAGGTAAAGGGATTTCTGGCAGAAGCAGACTTCTGAAGTGGCAACACAAGCATCACATAGATTTGCTGTTCAGCTGTAATGCTGCTTTTTTTCCAAATGCTTGACTTCCCAGACTTAATGTGGTGTGAAAGCTGGGCTTGCGTGAAATAGATAAACATAATTATCTTGTGCTCATACAGAGCATTATTTAAGAGAAGTTTTCCATATGCACAATTCACTAGGATAAAGAGGATTTGTGGTGATCAGAAGGCAAGCAGAAGTGAAAATATGGGAATTAAGTAAAAATTTGGAGTGTGGATTCATGCAAAGGAACATTTTAAAGACGACTAGGAAGGTATTACAGTTTGCTAGGAAATAGCTTACTAACTTGAGAAAGAATTTGAAAGGAAAATAGCCCTTGACCTTAGAGCATGATAATGCTCTTCAAATTCAGAGTAATGATTTGCACCCATTTGGACAGGGCTGTCACCAGCAAAGGAATCCTCAGTCCTCTGCTCATCCCTGTTCCTGTGTGCCTTGACCTTTTCCCCTGCTCACCCTGCAAAGCCACCAAGCGAGCAACCTCCCCACTTCTTGTAGGTCACACTCAAGGGAAGTAACTGCAGGTTTCCATATGCCTTTTATTAAATACTCAATTTAATTTGACCTTATATTAATAAGTTAGTTTAATAAATCAATTTTAAATATAATACATTTTACAAGCTTATTTTCTTTTCTAGACAGTATATTTAAGACTGTTTTATGTATCTGATTATATTGAAGTATCATTTTCCCCATTATTTTAATTTCAATTCAAACACATGTAGACAAATCAAAACTAACAACCAAATCTAATAAAAACAACCCACATGATTCACTTGCTGATAGAAAAACATAGAAAAACAAGAACCCATACCCATATTAATCTGTAAATGTGCTTAAATAAGTTCTTTTATCTACACTGCAGTTTTAGCACTGAAAAACTCAGCTCTAAGGATATATCTTGCATTAACCTTTAAATGGATTTATCACCCATTGAGAATCTTACCCGGGAAAATAAACCAGGTAGAAAAGCAAAACAAGTCTACATCCTGCTTGCCAAGTTCACAACCATAATTAGAAACTGAAATGTTAAAGTGAAGTTTAAAGACCAAGCCACCCGAGATGGTTCAGTGCAACTTTTTAGAGATGAAGGTTTAAAAAGCAGCCTGTGGTTTTCCAGCAGCCAACCTTTACAGCGTGGAGTTGTCAAACTGTTCTGGCTTAAGTTTGGTCCAGACAGTGCCTTGAAGGAAGTGGAATTAGGGCACTACGGAGCATATTTTTTAAAATCTTAAGCTCCACTAATATTTCCACTGGGTGCTATGCCTGTAGTCACCGCTTAAATTACAGTTTTATTCTAGTTTTTACTCTCTGTTCCACAGTCTATCAAGGCAGTATTTCAGCTTTAAGTGACTCAAAAAGAGCAATACAAAAATCCTACAACTCTATCATTTTAAGAATTGAAGAAGCTTTCTTAGCATTTCTTATGAGCAGGAATAGATTTAAGGAGTTGGTCATACTGATGCTTTCCTTTCCAAGCAAACTTATCTTTTTAGCGTGTCTCCAGGTGTCATTAGAGAAATCAACTGTGTCTGACTGGGGTGATATGAGGAAGGACAGACACCTGCAGTAGCAACTGGTCCTAAATGATTTCACTAGGGAAGAGCCTTCTGTTGTAGCTGACAACAAATTATACATTGACAGGGCATGTGTTCCTCAGAAGATGAAATTGCATTTTTTTTTTGAGGACTGCTTAAGACCCTACAGGAAAACCTGGAACTTCGAAAACAAAGGAACATGAAAAAAAGAAAACAACTTATCTCCTCCTGTTTGTTCCTATCATGTGTGCCAATCAAATCACTGCCACCTACACAAATCATTCTTTTTTTTCCTGCCTCCCATTGGCAAATAGATGAAGGATATTGATTTGACTGGCAGAGAAATAAAAACAGAGATTCAGCTTCACTGAACTTTAATATAACATAATTTGGAGTAAAACGCATTATGGAGTGGTATCCAACAAAACAGCACTTCCAAATCTAAAAAAAATAATTCCACTTCAAGAGACATTACAGGAGATCAAGAGCAGGAACAGACCAAAATATTTCATTTGAGGGCCAGAGGCAGATATTTCACGTAAAAGCAAAATACAAAGAGATTGCATCTTACACCAATGCCTAAAGAAAGATCCTCAGCTCATAACCAATACTGAGTTTGTCCGACACTCACAATATTTTTGCATAAAAGCCACACTCCTACTCCATCATCTCAGGAGGACAACAAGAAATCAATCTCACAGTATACGGATAATCACAGTGACTATTCCAATAGGAACATAACACAAGCATTAAAAGGAAAGGATGATCTTAATCACTGTTCCTCTAATCCCATCCCTTCCAAAGCCACTGAAAGCACAGTGAGATTGCCATGATGCAGAACACAGTCTGTTAAGTATCCCTGTAACAAGATGAAGTAATTCAAGCATCCCCTCCACTCTCAATATCCTGCCTCAATTTTAGTTCTCTGAAATGTCATCTGCCCCAGCGTTTTATGCTCACAGGGCATTGCTCCAGAGGCAAGATAAAGACAAAAATTAGTTGGTTTTTTTTCATACAAAACTCAGCTTTCAAATGAAAGACAAAGTCTCACAGGTGTTGCTGAGAAAACCAAGTAACTAAAGTTATGAGTAGGGAACTGCTTATGATCAAGTACTGTTCAAAGGATTAGTTTAAATGTGTCTCCATGATTCCACAGAACTTAAGGATCTAACAATTTTTCATAGAATCACGGAATAATTCGGGTTGGAAGGGACCTTAAAGACCATCCTGTTCCACCCCCTTGCCCTGGGCAAGGACACCTCCAACCAGACCAGGTTGCTCAAAGCCCCCTCCAACCTGGCCTTGAACCCCTCCAGGGATGGGGCAGCCACAGCTTCTCTGGGCAACCTGGGCCAG
Organism: Tringa tobata; assembly: GCA_033628505.1. Classification (NCBI taxonomy): domain Eukaryota; kingdom Metazoa; phylum Chordata; class Aves; order Charadriiformes; family Scolopacidae; genus Tringa; species Tringa tobata. The sequence goes on from JAHREE010000553.1 coordinate 2,359,457, forward strand.
GCTCTCACCACACTCACAGCAAAGAATTTCTGAGATCTCATCTCAATCGCCCCTCTTTCAGTTTAAAACCCTTCCCCCTCATCCTATGGCTCCCCTCGCTGACCAAGAGTTCCTCCCCAGCTTTTTTGGAGCCCCTTTAGGGACTGGAAGGGGCTCCAAGATCTCCCCAGAGACTTCTCCAGGCTCACCCTTTTCATTATTGTGAAGAAACATTATGCCTATTGTATGAGTGAGAAACTGTCACAAAGACTGCAGGACACACTTCCAGATGTAGTAATGTACCTAAAGCTATAAAAGCAGCAGCAAGGCAGGTAACTCCTACTGAAAACCAGTGGAAACTAATCACTTAACGCCTTTCTAAAACTGGCATTAAGTTTCTATATACATCCTGTGTCCTTAACACCTTTGAAACTTTTATCAAATTAACACAAAACCTCTGGAGGACATCAAAGAACTGAATTGAGATCCTCAACACCCAGGCTTCTATCTACCTGCCACCAGGTCATCTGTTCTTCTCACAGTGAGCCCAGAAAAGGCTAGAGATGAGTGCTGGATTGTAGCTTAGACACCCAGTTGGACAAGAATGAATCAACAGCTTGGCACACAGTACTATGGTACTCAGCATTTCTGTGCCTCTGATCCAAAAGCTCTAGAGAAGTTGTGTGTGTAGAGATTAGCTTAAGGAGAAAACAATTTGAAAGTAGAAACCATAAGAGTAGCAAAGAAAGTGTATTTCTCAAGTAGTAAAATCGTGGGACAGGGACCCTTCTCTTATTTCCATTTCTCAGCATATTTCAGTACTTGTTATAATAGACTCGAGTGACACCACCACCTCTAGTACCCGAAGATAATCTTAACAGGCAAGTGGAGTGCTCGGTGCCTGCCCTAGGCAATATTGGTCTGAGTTTTTAGGGCATTCTGAAGCAATCCATGAAATCAGCCAAAAAAAGATCTCATGATATCAAATACTTTGTTCCACTTCTGCAACGGTTAACACATACTGCAAACAACATGCTCCGTTTCACCCCTGCCCAGGCACAGGGTACCCAACTGTCATCCCCTCCCGCCCTCCTGCTCTCAGCCCCCATTTTTTTCCAAGGAATCTGACAACTGACACACATCTCATAAGCACCCCAAAGCTACTCAGCCACTCTCCTCTACAAGGAACTTTGCTGCACCACACCATCCTGCCTCAGAAGCTCTTTGGGGCGTCTCACAAACCCAGGAAAACACAATGTGTAAGCTTCAGGCACAAATCCTCTCCTCTGCCTCCAAATACATGTCCCTCAGTAAAAAACAAGCTCTTTCTTCATGTACCACCAAAACTCTCATTTGTGAAAGCAATATAAAGCAGCGCAAACATACTTGAAGCAAATTTTTGAGAGTAACAAAAGATAGTGTTTTATTTTATTTTTTTTAAACCAGCCTTGAGCTCAAGCACAAACTAGTGCACGCTCCAAGATTTAATTTTTACTTTTCTAGCATTGACAAACACTTGCAACATTTGCCCAAATCTAGTTACTATTTCTGTCCAAGATACAGTTTTCTAGGACAGCACAGAGAATGTGGGGTCAGAATGGAGACAGGGATGGAAGATGAGGAATACAGCAAATGCACATTTGCACTAATACTTTAAAGCACAATAAATCTACCTGGATACAGGGATGTTAGATGATTTTTAAAAAAGTAATCCAAATCAAATGTATGAAAACAGTAGAAAAGTGGGGTGTTCTTTATAATGCAAACTTTCTCACCGCAGGCTTGTAAAAATCTTGGCAACCCAAGTGGTCCACAGATGTTAAATGCTACTAGATGACTTCAGGGAAAGATCATGAAAGACTGCTCTGTCAGATTCGCAGCTGCTGTTCCACAGAATTTCAGACAATTTCAAATTGGAAAGCAGGGAGACATTTTTAACAGTTAGGGTGATTAACCGCTATTGCAAACCGCAGAGGGAAGGGCTGTATCTTCCATATCTTGATGTTTGAGATGAGAAGTTTCCAAGAGATGTGCAAGCCAAAATATAAGGTAGGCTTTAGCAAGAGTTAGAGTTCATTTATTGGCTCCGAATGAGAAAAAAAAAATACATGAAAATGGGTAACCTGATTACCAGAAGATGCGGTACCACTAGATAGTCCCTCCTGTGCCCAATTCCTGTGAATGCACGGGTTTTAATGACTGTTCCCACACACAATTTTGCAATCTTCTGAACTTTCTATACCTTAACAGAACAAGAAACAACTGTGGAGACTGAGAAGTCCTTGGGTGATTCTACTCTTAATCATAACGTAAAGCCCCTTGGTTTGAAAATAGTAAACTGGAGGAAAGTAATAAATTTGCTGTCTTGATGAAAACAGAGAAGCCAAGCAGCCTGGGAAAGACTGTTTCAATAAAAAATTGAGGCAGATGCTCTAAGTTTAGGAAAACTCATACAGTAAGATATTTACTGAAGTCTATTGGTTAGATGAAGAGCTTTAAAATTCAAGGCAGAAGCTTAGTGAGAATTAACAGGCAAGCAGTAGAGCAAAGAAAGGGAGTAAGAGACTGGCAATTCTTCAGGAGATGACTATATGAGGGAAAAACAGCCCCTCTGATTTAAAGCAGCAAGTAAAAGGGAAACCCCAAAGACATAACAACCAGGCTTAAAAAAATATTCTAGTGAAGTTGCTGCTGAAAACATAACCTCACTATTGGGAATAAATACTACCATTGTTGGGAATAATCTAGACAAATGTATGCTGATATTGTTTACATGCCAGTATGCTGGGGCTTTTTCTAGAGGAAAACTTCGCAAACCCCATTGAATCTATTCCATAGTTGCTCCTGCTACTTCCTTTGTACCATTGGAGGGGCAGCAACAGAACTGCAAGAGTAAGAAGAGCCTTGAAAGAATGGCAAGGGCTGACAAAAAGGACGCTCCACCTCTGGAGTATGGGCAAAGCTTCCAAGAAAGATCAGCTGGAAAAGACAGGTATTACAGTGAGATTCTCTCTGGGACCAGTCTGTGACCTAGATGCAATTTTTACGTGTACTTCTGAAAGGGTAGAGACTGGAAAGGTTAGTACAGAATAAAAAAAACCAAAACACACAAAAAAACCCAAAAAAAACCAATCCACAACAGTAATTTAAGAGATACACACATAACAATGATGTTGTGGAAACTGTGTCACACTCTTACCAAAGACGCCCCAACTACTGTGATTTTGTATTTTCAGGGTAGATTCGCACGTGAGCTCTAGTGTTGAATTGTTACCAGGGCAAAGAATATGTGTGTGCATGACAAAAGGAGGAGTGGGAAACAGAAGGGTGCAAATGACTCAAAGCTGAAAATATCCTCACCCCAACCCCCCAAAAAGCCCCCAAAGTACAAATCTGACAGCATAAAATTGAAGGCTGGATTGATACCCCTTAGAAATGTTAGGTCCTAGAGCTTTGATGTAGCATATTCCATAAAATACTTTTTGCAAGATTTTCCTTAGGATGGTGACATGCTTCAGGGGACCAAAAGAAAGGATCCACTGTTGAGACAAGACCTGAAACAAGAACCCCTTTATAGTGAGTTTATGGATTTTATGAGAGAGAATTTTAAGGCAATAACTTGAGATTTTCAAGCCTACAGAGCCATAGGATGTTGAAATCGTCTTATTTTAGATAACATAGCTCTTTCATTCCTAACAAGCATTTTCTTATCACAGTATGATAAGCCACAGCTTGAGTTTGAACTATTCCTTTGTTTCAAATAAAAGTGACTGCTATGGCTTGAGCACGAAAGCAAAGAGGATTCAATAAACTAGTTAATCTGTTCTGTCTTCTGTGCACTGGTTCAAATGTCCTGAGCTCTAAGAACTTTACTCAACTAAAAGGTGAGGAAAAACAAAATTTCAAAACTATTTCAATCTCACCGCTCCCGATTTCACCACCATCCAGACAAGAGTCTCATTTCCAGTTCACGCAGCCTTGAAGGTTTATATTTCTAACCTATCACCTTTCCCAGGTTCCTTAAGAAAACCAGCTCATAGGCAGAGTTACAGTAAACTCAGAAGAACGTCTGGCAACACTAATCCCTTCACAGTGTGCCATAAATTTGAAGATATAAAAAAACATAAAAGAAAAGATTTGGGTAGAGAGAACTATTTTAGATTTATTTCAACACATACTTTGGAACTTAGTTATTAAAGTAGAGAAAATGGTGATTTTGCTTTGGAAGCATGTTTTACCGCTGTTTCTTTAAAAAAGTGATTTTTGCAATTACCTTCCTACGTAATCAGAAAAATCTTGCTAGCACACAGCTAAAATATTCTGTTGCTTAGCAGTTTTCATCTCTTAAAATTAGAAAGTATATGAAGGGACTCATCATTGTTTCTGAAAGCATGCTGAAATAATGCACTTCTTGCTTCTGAAACAATCTCATTTTTACCACTAAGATTTACAGTTTACAGATCTGTGCAACTGGATGTTTTCATGGCTCTTATAGGATCTTTAGTCACTTCCTTTTTCTTATAGTCCTTTTCTTTCACAATAATAAATGAGTGTGTCACAGACAAGAATTCTTAAGCCTTGATGCTACGTTAAGCTGCACACAGAAGCACAAACACACCTTAAGCCTCAGGCTCAAAGTTATTCCCATGCTCAGATGTTGCGGATGCAAATAGAACCTTGAAGCCATGGTACAACTTACACGCTTAACACAAAGAAATTATTTGTAACAGTAAAGTTTCAGGTAATTAATCCCTTAATACTGGAGCTGTATACATGGGGTTTTCACCCTGAAATGTCACAACAAAAACTACAGACAAAGACTATTTGGTTCTAGATAATAGTTAGAAATACTGTCAATTATTTGGCAATTAATTTCTATTTAGGTAAGATATACCAATAGTTCTTATAGATCCACAGTGAGAGAGAAAGAAGCTGATCTGAAGAGGGCTTTTTAATAGCCCCAGCAGCTCTCTCTCAGAACATCCTTCCCTTCAGCAGGATTCAGCAAGGCAGTGCTTGCTGCACCAAAGCAAATTATGGAAGATCTAATGATTCAGACTCTTCCATTACTTCCATGATTGCACTGCTGTATGATTTTCACAGTTCTAACAACTTTTTTTTCCTAAATTTTGAGTCTCAAAACTTCATTTTCTGGCAGTTTTACTTTATCTTGGAGTGACAGATTCTGTAAACTATGGTAAATGCTCTACTTTAGTTCTAAATATCTCAAAATATATTGATACTTATTTAGGTAATCTAAAGCATTCTGATCTGACTCAGCAGGACTCAAGCAACACGTGTGTGTTTGACAGGATCAAGTTTTTGCTCTGAACAGTTCTCTGCTGGAGCCCACTCAAATAACAAAACTTAACAAAAATCCCAAATTGAATCCCAAGGAAAAAATTATTTTATAGAAAAAAGTAGAAAAGTGGATCCTTGTGAAGAAATTTAACAGAGAACAGCTAACAATATTGCTTGCAAGCTACACTTCCCAAGCCTACAATCTTCACTGTGTGGTCAGCTATTACACAAATTTACAAGACTCTTCAGACTAATATCCATCATGACTTGGCTTTATAAAGCAGTTGAAGAAGCATGAGCAAGACAGACATATGCACATCTCCTTCATAAATGCAGAAAGATGACCAAAACTATGTACTGAATTGCCATGCAACCTAAGTTTTAATTGCTACGTGTATTAAATAGACAAAGGGATTATTTGCTTTCTAGCTTAGATTTTACTAAAGGCTACCTTCAGGTTCTCACCTCTTTTTGAGCAGGACAGATTATTAATGACACATTGGATGAAGCACTCTGACTAACGCAAAGATACACAGAAACTATTATCCCCCTATCCTTTCCCATGATTTATTAAACTGGAGCAAACAAAGACTGGATTCTGCTACTGGTTCAACAAAGGATTAGATACTGACATGGATAATGGAAAATCCTTAATCCACCAGATTGAATTTCAATAAATAAATAAACAAATCCAGAGGCGTATTAATGCTCTGCACCTTTCTGGCTGAAGCAGGAAAGGGAACACCCCTAAGAGTTACACCATGAGGTTCCTCCTGTGTTTCTTACAGACCCCTGTGATGTACCCCACAGCAGACACTCTCACTGGGAAGGTGGAGCAGGCAGACTGTTGGTCTGAAATAGGTACTGAATTAATGAATTATTTCCTGCCAAGTCCAAATGCAAAAGGTGGTCTGCCAGAGTATTCTATTGTATTTTTTCCCCTTAACATGCCCCACCCCCCCAAAAAAAAAAACCCGCCAAGAGCCATCTTTTGAAGACATAACATGCAATAAATATAGATACTTCTTATTATGCAAGCACAATCATCTTTTATCCGATTTATAGATTCTGCTGCTTCTCTCTCACTACATAAGCCAAAACTGTATGAGTGAAAAATTACAGGGATGCATGAAATTACAGACTACAGGGGACATGTTGTCAAAGACACCAAAGGAATGCAATATGCCTGCATTCAAAACAGGGGAAAAGAAGCTCTCTCGTTGCATGGGAAGGCCCTACACATGCAAAATTTCCTTTGGGTGCTGATTTGAGAGCTGGGAGTTTTTAGGGAGGGAGAGGATGAGGAAAAGAAAGGGAACACCCACTCTGAGCTCTTACACTTTGGTTCAGACAAGCATCAGTAACATTTGAAGTAAGATTATCTCCTGGTATCCTCAGCAGACCTCTGCTCCCTTCGCAGAGTTATCCTAACACACCAAAGAGCTGCTCCTCTTGATCATCCACAGCATTGTGCAGTGATCTGTATCCCTCTCGCTCTTCATCTGCAGGGGAGGTTGCCTATATGACATAGCCATTTATTCCTTTTTCTTCTCTGCTTGCCAAAAGCTATGTGCACCAAGTCCAAGCTAAAAAGCCCATCTGAGAGGCAGAGCGTGTTTGCCCAGCTCCAGCTTTGCCCTGGTGCACTGACACAGCTTCCACACAGGCACTGATTTTCCTCTCCAGCTCAGGACAGAAGCAGCCCATGTTAATGTTAGTCACTCACAGACCTAGGTAAACCTGGCAGTAAATACATGACAGAAAACCCCAGAACCTGAGGTCCTCCAAAGACTGAAAAAGTTCTCTATACCATTAATATTTGAGATAGATGCCTCTACAGACAACTGATGCCAATGACTCAGAAGATACAGGCTGGAAGTTATCATGAAAGCAGTGCTACACTTCTGTAAGTCAGGCTAGCAGGGGGAAGAAAACGGCAAACTGCTCTCAACGTAAGAAGATGCACCCAAAGAACCCTATCAGATTCAGAAAAGCAAATCTATGCCTTTAAGATCAAACCTGTTCATCACTCCATACCCTACGTATAACTTGTCTTCCTTCTCACTGATCAGCACTCTCAAAGACATCATTTCAAGGGAAAACTGGTGGAGTTTTCCCCAGGTCATGGAGCTGTCACATCTAGTAGCCTGGGCAGGTACAATACATACCCCGAAGACAAGAAGTTTCCAGTTTCTTCCTTAGTTGCAAATTCTTATTTGCCATCCCATTCCTGGGAAACAACTGTTATTTTGAGCTGTCTTTCCCACCAGGAATAAAGGTACCAGTGGGACAGAGCAAAAGGAAAGGCTTACCTTATGGAACTGAAATAAACTTAAAAACTAAGCATTAAAGGAGCACTGTAATGACATATATGTGAAATGTTGAGATAAAAAACAAAATCCCCCAAAGGTTCTACACATTAAAGCTGTGACTCATGAGAAAAGTAGAAATTAAATCAAATCTTCCCACTTTTCAGAAGGTGATCCCAACCATCCCAAGTCAACAGCAGCAATGGTTGCTCATCTAAGACAAGCTTGTGGCATCAATCTCAGTTCTAGCAATAAAGTGCCCCATTGACTGGGCACTTGCCACCTCCGTACGCAGAGGAACTACCACCCCCAGATCTTCAGCAGGGCAGATGTGTGGTGTAGTCAGCATTACATGCTGGACCAGGACCAGGGGCTGTTCGAGTTAGGTTTTCTCTCAGGACAGGTAACAGGCTGTAGCTTCCAGAGCTATTAATCTGCTGCTTTTCAAGAACACTGAACACATTTAGAATTAAATGGAAAAAAAGAAGCTACGGATTATCCTTCTGTAAACACTTCACAGCCTCAGCAGCCAGCCAGCCACTGGCTGCAAATACAGGTGTTTTGCTGTGAGCAGGCTTTGGCTGCGGAACATCATTAGGAAAATGCTGCTGTGCCTTTCAGCTCATTTGGCCAGGGCAACAGAGGCTGGTAACTAATGCCTACAACTGTCTCAGTTGAGTGAAAAACTGTACGACCATGGGGCTCTTCCAAGGCTGTCTTTGCTTTCCAGATTTGAAGGGGTATGTTCCCTTGTCGGAGCCATGTGCCAAAGGCATACCTGGAGACCAAAAGCCTGCCTTCTCCTCTGGGGTTCCAAGACTCTCAAAAATCTTTCAAAGAGAGATGAAAAATCCACCTAATAAATATGGAAAGAAATGCTCTCACAAAACTACCAAGTAGTACAAGAGTTAGAGAAGTACTGGAGGGACCTTCGTAGATTTTCAACTTTTTTTTTTCATTTCTTTTTTCCATAATAATGACCTAAATTTACACAATAGTACAATTCTTGCATGCAAATGCAAACATGACTATAATCCGTGTTAACAAAGCACACAGAGAAATTAAAGCAAGCTTAACTAAGCAGTGTTTGTGAATATAAATGAGCCTAAAAGCTAAATCCAAGCTTTAAAATTTAAAGTAAAAAGAGGATTGTTTTCAGACTAATTTGTATTTAAACTGGATGCTTTCCATCTGAAACGTGAGGCAGAGAATGAACTATGTTGCCCTAGGAATGCATTAAAATGAGTAGAGCGAAGCAAGATCTTTGAAAAGTCTGAATATCTGGATGTGTTCAGCTTTTAAGCCGATACACAGCTATGCTCAAATGTCACTGGACAGTGGCTCATTCCAAATCTCCACACTACATTTTCTTGCAGAGATCAAAAGAAAACATATATTTCTTTCTTACTGTCATAGTACCCAACAGTAATTCTTTTCCACCTGACAAGTAAAAGCAATGCATTCGCCGCCCACAGAAGCTTAGGACAAACGCAGAACAGCTTCCACATCTCACACAGGCAGCTCAGGCTTGATTGGGTGAATGTTGAATATCCCCTGCATCAAACTGAATGCTTTGAATTCCTACCAACTCCAGGGAGGAACAGAAAACACGTCAGGTGGGATTTATCTAAAACTTAGATGTTTATAACAGACACCCATATCATCTATGCTCCCTTTACAGTTAGTGAGGAGAAACTGGTGCTTTTATTCTGAATGTCATCTCATCCTTATGTAGATGTCTAGGTGAGATGAATCATCCTTGAGAACCACCTATTCCTCTCCACTGACTCTAAAGGGAGCTGAAGACTCACTCCAGTGCAGCTGTCTATAATGCAAACATCTAAAAGTAAGCAAGATGAATCTCGTCTTTCATATTTCGTAGTTCAGAAACCAAATGTACCCTTATCCATCCACAGAAATTTGACCAAGGCATTAAAAGTACCACCTCAATTCTCAGAACAGCCATTTTCTTCCATGACCAGAGTCCCTTTGCTCAGCCATCCTGGAGTGACATGGCTCCTTCACTTCAGTACTAGTTGGTTTTGTTGTTTCGTTGGGTTTTGGTTCTTTTTTAAACCAAGTATCTAACCCCCACATGAATTTAGTTCATAACCATACCAGAATAAATGCTTCTCATTGAACTTCATTAATGCTTCTTGGGACAGGCTGAGCCACACAACATCCTAACAAAAGCATGTCTCCTCCATTTTATGTTTGGCAACCTACAGTCCATGAGACAAAATCCATATACTGTTTAATATTGATAAATGAAACGTGAACAGTAGAGAATGAGATGAGAATTGCAGTAATCTCTGAAAAAAAAGTTTTGACATTATAAGATTGCAATTCTGTTTGACAGATACCAACATCAGGCATTCCCAGGAGTGCCCAAGGGACAGGGAGCATCGAGGCTGAGGCATGGAAACTCAGACCCTTCACCTATCCATGGAGGAACATCTGGATTTTCAGAGAAATACCACAATAGCAGTCACCAGCAAGCCTCAACTATATTCTTACATTTCCTTATAAATAGACTCCAAGCCCAAAGGAAACAAAATCATTTCGTAAGGGCAAAGGACCCAATGCAGAGCCCTTCTGCTTTTTCTTCTGTTTCCATGGAAGGCAGCAACACTAAAGAATGAGCTACTGGTAAAAAAAAATAAAATAATAAAAAATAGTCTCAGGTTACTTCACTTCTACAAATGTGCCTCTTCCTCCTTTCCCTCCCAGCACCCCCATCCTATCACTGTCCTTTCCGCACAGATTACAGGAGTGCAGGCAGCTGGAGTCTGCATTATTCAGCTTAAAAAGAGATCAGTGGTTACTGGAGTTCAAACGGTTCATTAACTTCTTCTGCTCGGACCCTGGAGATAAGAATCCACTGTCTAAAATGGAATTGTATGAAGACAACAAAAGATAAATCAAATGATAAAATAATAGCTGATAAAGTGAGCAAAGCAGGACTTCCCCACCACTACCACCTTCTGTCAAAAGCCTAAACGAAGGGGAATTCCCATCCTTCCCCTGCAGAGATGGATGTAGGGGAGAACTACAACCTTCCGGCTAAAAGCTGGGATGTACCTCTTGCACTCCTGCACAAGTAGGCTAATAGTTTGGACGTGAGTCAGAGTCACAGATGTGTATAGCCTAAAACACAACTGCTAGCATGTCTGGCAGCCGGCACAGCATCGGTATGAATAAGGCTTCCCAGCCAATTGGTCTCCAGTGCAAACCAAATGTGCACAATAAAACACGCTCCAACATTGCTCGGGTTCTGTAACTCCCGGCTCCACAGGAAAGGAGTGGGATTTTAGAGCAGCAGCTTTATCAAAGCTTCAACACCTTCCCCCCCGTAGCATCCAGCCACACAATATCCAGGTGCTGAGAGTTACACGAGCTCAAAGCCAGCTCATTTATTTCAGTCCTGACAAAAGCAGTGACATTTGCCAAAGTTTCGGTTTAATTCATCCTAGCCTGAAAAGCCCCATTCCCCAGAGGTAAATATTGCTGTCTAATGAGAAACAGTCACGCACAATTACACTGTAAGGCAGCAAATGGCTGAGGATCTTCAGAAAGCTGATTTGTTAGACTAATTCCTGGAGGTAAGAAGTTTAGTAAGCGATGGCTCAAAATGCAATCTCGACACTTCCTAGGGGATGCTACAGAATGGATCCTTGGATCTTCCTTGAGATGAAATAAAGGTACAAAGTAAGGACTGAGTGAGAAAGTAACCTGAGCCATCTCAACTCTTTACCTGTGAATTTCTTCACAGGAGAAGGAGGTTTATTTAAAATGTGCATTTTATAAGCTGCAGTAGGAGTTTGCCTCCAGCTCTAAGAGCTGATCTCTCAACAGAGCAGCTCTCTCCTGACGGGCAGCTCTCATCTGCCTCCAAGGCCACATTCAGAGAAACATCTACAGAATGCAAGCAAGAAAATCCCTGCTAAGGTGAGGCTTTAGTCTAGGGTTGTAGGGCTGCAGGTTTGCCTTCCAGAGCAGTGTCATACCTGCCTCTCCTGATCTGCAGAGCCAGAGAGCTCCCTGTTACTGCTGCTGCTCTCTGGGCCCAGCTGCAGTTCCTCACGCATGCCATTACTTATCATAAGGGTCATCTAGCACAAAGTAGAAGAGCCACCACACAGATTTGTATTCTGTAACAAAGACAGTCTGGAAAATAACAGTGTATTGCTGAAGCAGGATGTGCAGCCGCTCTGCCCTCTGAAGAGCATCTCTCCTTCCCCAAGGTACTCTCTTCTTGCATCTCACCCCATTCCTCCTCCACCTTCAAAACACCAGTGCATGCCTGCAAGGAGCTTTCTGGCCCTTGAACTACAACTATCTGGGTCTCATTTTAATGTTATAGAACTTCTGAACTTTTTGCTTTACACCCATTAAGAGATATTTCGGTTCACGAGCACCTTTTTTTTAAAAAAAGAAAAAAAAAAGGGAAAGGGAACAAGAAACCCCCTTAGCAAACCCAGTAGCATAGACTTCTGTAATTGATCCAAGAGGGAGATGAAACCATAATTAATCCATTCGGTATATGGGGATATCTCAAACATACTTTTTTAGGGAAGGGGGGGGAGCACCTGGTTATATTCACTTTACAAACAAGCAAAAGCTAATTGCTTCAGAGTGCCAGCAAAATCCACCCAGGGAATACATCCTCTTATCTAATGCCACCTGCAGCAGGACTGTGCTGCTCTGAATTATAGCCAAGATCAAAGAGCATCTGTGCATAACATTATTGTATTTCCTCCTCCCTTCTCTTTGCTCCACGAGACAGGTTTGTATTTCTCATCACTCCGTCAGCTAAATTGTTGCTTTTAATTGTGAGACGTTCCCACGTCTCGCCTTCCTCCCCGCACATCAGAGGGATGCAAAGCACCACGCACCCGTCATGGTTTACAGCAGCAGGAAATGTGAGGGTCTCAAAAGTGGCAGCTCGTTGCGGGACGGGCTCCTTACGATGCGGCTGCTGCCGGGTGGTTGCTCTGTCAACCCACAGCCCAGCATCTGCAACTCATACACCCACCGATTCCCACGTGCTAATAAGGGGCAGGTTAGATATAGAACGGCATTAATTAGTTATAAATTGAAATTAATTACCATAATAATGAAAGGGTGCATGAATATAAAGTTTGCTTCTTTTACAGCGGTATTTACAAAAGATAGATTAGGAAGGTAATTTGTCTTGGATTTTTTTTTACTAACAAACCCATGAGGAATTCAGAACACAGTGCAAGGAAACAGCTACTTGGAGGCATTAATTACTTGATCGCATCAAACCTAACACCTTCAGGAGGATGAAAACACTTCTGAGAATCAGATGTCATAAAGCAAAAAATTATATAATACCCTGTATCATGTCTGTTAGGCATGTGCTCAAAAGATGCCTGGTTTTGACCCTCTTTCATTGATTTAAAGTACATCTGTGCTGTCGGGAGATGGATCTGCAGGGCAGCTGGCAGAGCTGCCTTCAGGCACCAATGAAGTGCCAGCTCCAGGACCCTGCGTCCCTTCTTGTGCAGCCCAGCTCACACCAAAACCCGTGCTGAAGCCTCGATAGTGACCACACTTCACAGAGCCCCGTCTCTAATTGTGTCTCTGTAGATATCTGTTTACCAGAAGCTATAGCAGAGAAACAGCTCACAAAATTGCCAGCCGTAAAACACAGCAGAGAGCACAGCACAAAAAGACGTCCTTGGAGGACAGACCGCGTTCTCCACATCTCTGCTTGGTTTAAGATAAAAGAAACTCTTTGGGAGCTGGTCAGTGGTATGACTTTTGGAAGGTAGTTTAACTCCTCCAGTCCCCGTGACTGGCTGGAAATCAGCAGTTTTACTTGTAATACATTAAGCTTATGCCTCATCCTCCACTTTTCAGACCTTGTAATTTATTCGGTAACACCAAAACACTCGGCACCTTTTTACCTAGCGTGGTATTGGGCATCAGCAGTGGCAGAAAGGATGAACGCAGCATTTCAATCGGTGGCAATTAACACAGCAGGACTGTAGCCAACCCCCAAGCGGTGCCCACTGCCTGTGTGAGCCCCACTGCATCCCTCTGCCACAGCATTGTGCATCCCACACCTAACCAAAATCCCCCATGGGAGCTGTGGGCTGCTCACAGACAAGGCAGGTGACAAAGATTAATCTGGGAAGCTTGAGTTATGATAGCAAGAGCTGAAATAAAAACACTTCTGTGGGTAGATCAGACTCAATGGTGAGAAAAGGCTGACAAAATGGAGTCAACACAGGGGAGAGGCAAGCAGACATGGGAGAGCAGCAACTGTTGTTACAGACACCTGAACTCGCACTCACATCCAGGAAATTCTGAAAAAGTATTTGGTCTACACTGGGAATCCACTGGAATCAAGTCACAGGCTCCTTTTAAGACCTTTTGCTAGATCCCTTCAGCATGATAATAAACCACCCATTTCATGAGCCAGAAACCTCAGTGCTGTCGACTAAAAGTTAGCAGCCACCCGGGACATGGAATCAGGGTAACGAGAGCTGCAGTAAAATTTTTAAAGACGAACTCTAGCTTTTGCTTGGTTCAAGCTGGCAGTTTATGGACCAGCAAACCTCCTTCCTAGAACAGCCACTTCAGTTGATGGGGGAACAAGTTTGGTGTTTTACAGTGGTAAAAGGAATGGCTGCAATGAATGCCAAGGAGGGGGAACAAGGTTTTATTCTATGCTTATCTGCCCAGAGAAGATGTACCTACATAATGCCTGCAAGAGAAGTCAGCACTGCCAGAAATAACCTGCCATGTAAAGCAAGCGTAACTTCCCATCAATTCTGTGAAAGGCCTTTTAGTCCTGTAAGTGCAAGTTTGTACATACTTCATTCATTTACCATCCCTAGTGGGTTTTGTATTAAATTAAATGTTTATACGGAGCTTTGAAGATGTAAAGTACTGAAAGTGGCAAATACTTTCATTAGATATCAAAGAGCTAGCTATAGCTTCTACAGACTAAGTGGATCCATCAGCTGAAATAATTGGTTGCATCTAACACCATGACAAAGTAGAGTGGTACGAATGTCATTTTTTTTCCCCATAGTATACCGACAGGGAAGTACAGAATCACACACAGATTTGCTCTTGGAGGAAGCAGATCAAGACAGGATTATTCTACCAAAAGGACAGGCTTGTTGTTTGTTGGGAGGAGCATTGTCTTTCTCTTAAGGATCAAGTGTTGGACATAGATAGAAATAAGACACTAAAGATGACAGATAACTGCTGTAGACTGTTATGGTAAACGCAGTGCCTTTGATTTAGACCCGTTTTATCAAAGCTAGATTCTCCTGCCTTTGCTATTCCTGACTCCAGAAGCACAGTTATGTGTGACTCAGACAACACCTGGAAAATACGAAGACTGTGAAGAGAGGCAAGAGGCACGATTTGCAGAGTTACAGTTTTAATGTTTCTTTAGTAGCGATATCAAATATGAATGTTTTTCTGCAGTGGAAATATGCCCTGGATTACCAACTCTTTGGATTTTGATGTAACATTTAAAATTATTTGGGGAGAATTTTTTCTTTTATCATGTTATTCTGAGATTCTTGAAGATTCCCATTTTACAAGCCATCATCAAAATGGTGGTTGTCTTCTCCTACTGCCAAGTATGCTGAAGTTGGTAAGAGACCCATTACTTTCCAGCATCTGTATTGCGGTCTCTAAATGCCAAGACAGGAAAAAGAAATAACAACAGGCAGCAGAGTAGCATTACCACAACTAATTAGACTAAAACCACACCACCATGGAAATAATAAAACATCAGTGAGAAAGACATTGACATAGCAGCAGAGGCAGCTCCAGCTTTTTGGGCACATCTGGCCAATTAAAGGAAAAAAAAAAAAAAAGACTACCACCATCTTATTTATCCTAGTGAAGGACAGAAGCCCAGAATTGCAGGCAGTAGCTATATAATGCATGGGCAGAGATCTAAAGACATGTGCTGCTTCTGTCGTTTGTGGGCATTTTCTAGGATTAAATCTGGCAGGACAGAGCTGTGAACCTCCCTTTACCCACCCCAAAAGACCACCCTTCCTGGCCTCCTGACTTGCCAAGGACAGTGAGGGTTAGCACCCCTTTCTGAAATGCACTGGTTACACTGTGAAATGCAAGAAAGCAGTTATCTTGCAGCTTGAAATGAAAATGGGATTGGAGAGCTTTCCCACCCTTAGTAATTCTGAGCCATTATTTTATTCACTAATTCCTCTTTAAATATCTCCACACATTTTGACTAAGAGGATGGGGCTCTGTAATTTGTTTAGATTGGTTGGATTTTGTGTCCTCATCCTAAGCCTCCCCACAAACTGTAAATGCTGCTTTGGGAATCTGTGCAGCTCTCTTAATAACAGCTCATAAAGGTTACCAAGATAATGCATCCAAATCTCTTGGTAATGTCACAGCTCTGAAATGCTCAGGTTTATTTAGACAGTGCTTTTAAAGGAGATAAAGATTTGAATTTTGATTACTTAGAATATAATTTTAATCTTTTTATATAAATGCTAATAAAAAAATCCAGGAAATATCTTAGGGAAGGGGGGAGAAGATAAAGCAGAAATCATTCTGTGGGAACTTTCTCCTATCTCCCTGGAGCATGAGCTTTAGTATCAATAACCACTCTGATTACCATTAGTGTTTAAACAGCCTTTGGGTCACACTATGAATTGACTCAAGGTTTTCATCTGGGTGTGACAGTGATCCTCAGATACCTGCAATTTAATTTGTTACCATTGCAGTTACCACAGATTTACTTAAATCTGTTTTCAGATTTGACCACCAATTTGACAAAAGATTATAGCTCATACAGCACTTCTGAGAGACAGAAAAGGAAGGGAAGGAGCAAGGTGATAATCACCAGGAAGGAGCTGCGAGAACACAGCAGTATTAAATCCATTAGGTGATTGTACTGACCCATGGACCAACTATCTGAGCAGCTCTACAGATCGTGCATGGCGGTTTAAAGTGATAAGGGGTCCTGCACCTCTCAGAGGGCTTGGACACCCTAAAGGGAAGCAGCAAAATTACATGGTGGAGATACAGGAGTCTCATTTAATCTCTGTGCCATCAGCAAAAGAAATCAAAGATCAACAAGTAGTCAGAGGGAGCCTGAGAGGCCACGAATTTGGCAACAGGTAAGTGAAAAACTCAGATCGCAGAAGAACAGCTAGAGGGGATGAAGACACCGTGAAGTTCTGCTGAAGGGACTGTTGTGAGAAGCAGCCTCAAGGGTGTGTTGTTACCAGGTACAACTGCTCCAGTGGACTCATGTACAGCAGGAAATAAAGATGATAGAGGCAGACTCTTCTTACTGGTGTCCAGTGAAAGGACAAGAGGTAATGGGAACAAGAGGAGATACAGTTAATTCCATTTAAACATAAGAAATAATTTTTATCATAAATTTGATTGAACACTAAAACAGGTTGCCCAGAAAAGCTGACCATCAGCTCCTCCCGACTCAATCTCTCAAAA
The DNA here is from genome assembly GCA_033628505.1 of Tringa tobata. Taxonomy (NCBI): domain Eukaryota; kingdom Metazoa; phylum Chordata; class Aves; order Charadriiformes; family Scolopacidae; genus Tringa; species Tringa tobata. The sequence continues at coordinate 2,376,532 of JAHREE010000553.1, forward strand.
TCAGAGGAAAGGACTCAAGACACATTTAAGATGCCGGAAGCACCAAAGACGAAGTGCTACCCATCTTTCACCATAGACCCAAGCTCCTCTATATCTTTTAACAACACCATCCTTTTGATGCCCAATTCCCTCCCATCAGATAGAGAATCGTTATAACCACACAACTTCATTTCTCCTTTAGCTCCCTTTTCAGTGTCGCCTTTCCAAATTCAGAGTGAATGTCACATATTAATGAAGTAATGCTCCAGAGAATGAAACCCACAATGCAAACATGCACATCTTTATCAAATATAATTTTTGTTTCAGGAAAATTTATCTCAGGAGAAGACCTGTGGTTTAATGGCTCCAAATTTAACTCACTAGTGCCCCACATCTCTGAAAGCCTCTGAACAGTCTACATAAGCATATGGATTTTCTAATGCCCACACTGGCCGTTAAAGGGACACTTCTTCAAGCTGCAAGCAGACTATAGACCAGGCGTGGTCTATATTTGATTTTCATGATGGCAGCTGTTGAGATGCTAGTAATAGAGAGGAGTGGAGAATTCAGCACGTGACAGTGCCATCACGCAAGCACAAAGCTGTATCAGGCTCTTCCCTTCCTGCGGGGAATCTGTTGCTCAGAAGCTGCTGCAAACAGTAGTGACTGGCCTAGTCCTCTGCCAAACATTCCATGAAAAAAATTACAAACTGCAAAGTGCAACAAGAAGCTTCCTCTGGTGCAATGCAGACGTATTTCAACCTCACACCACATCTGAGCATAGTTCAAGCTACAGGGTTCATTCAGCCCACGACCTCAGCCCCGAGACGGATGATTTCTGCTGGCTGTTATGACACCGCCACTTGTTTGCATTAGGTTTCTGTATACAAGGAAAAATGCCTTTCTCACTGCTTGAGCTGGCTTTTGTTTTACCTGCAGCAACAAAAAGTCATCTGAAACTCCCCGGCCAGAGCTTTAATAGACTTTCACCTGCTGTGTAGCAGGCACAGAAGGCAACCCAAGGCACATACTTCCAAGAGGTTAAAAAAAAGCATAATGTGCCAGCGACTGAAAACGGCTATCCATCTGCAGCAACAGGAACAAGAGAAAATTAAGGTGGAACACATACTTGAAAAAGTAGAGAACCCATATATAGAGGTAAAATCACAGGTCAGCTCTGAACTGAATGCAAGCCAGAACAGCATTGCACTAAACAGGTGCATTTATTTTTAAATCAGAATACAGGAACGGATAAATCATTCCCACACAGGCCATGTGAGAGCGCTGGCAGATGGCAGTGACTTTCAGAGGTTACCAATCGAGCCTGGGATCAAACCTGCAACTTTGAATTTCAAAGAGAGAAGCCCCAACCTCCTGCCCGGAGCGATACTGCGCATTAAGCAGCTGTGGTGGCAGGAACAGTAGCAGCACACTTAATTTATGGTTCTTTATGATCCATATCAGTCACTTCGGAGAAACCAGGCTAAGTGGCATTTTTTCTAACCTTCCTAATAAAGACCTTGCCCCAAACTTTATTGTAAGCAGCAGTGACACAAGGTGTGGGCAGAGTGGAGGAGAGACCATCCCAGTAAAAGCTACATCCATCATTTTATCCATCTCTCTGCTGATCTCAAGTACAAATCTGACAAATTCCTGTTTGCTCGGGGACTCAGATGAGAAAGCTGACCCAGCCAGTTTCCTCAACCTTGCATTAACTGCAGGAAGTCCAGTGTTGCTACCAGTGCAATGAATATTATATATCAGCTACTAAATTGCCCAGACAGCAGTCTTCTGACGCACACCAAGCTTCCTCTGTTACTAACTGCCCAAGACAGCCCAAAAAACCCAGAGAGAGAATGATTTATAAAGATCTGTTATTATATAATCACAAAATTGTCAGAATTGGAAGGGACCTCTAGAGATCATCTAGTCCAACTCCCCTGCCAAAGCAGGGTTGCCCAGAGCACATCACTCAGGACTGCATCCAGGTGGGGCTTGAAGATCTCCAGAGAAGGGGACTCCACACCCCCCCGGGCAGCCTCTTCCAGGGCTCTGCCACCCTCACCAGAAAGAGGTTTTTCCTCACATTTGAGTGGAACTTCCCATGTTCCAGCTTGTGCCCGTTGCCCCTCGTCCTGTCACTGGGAACCACTGAAAAGAGTCTGGCTCCATCCTCCTTCACCCACCCATTAGATACTTATAAGCATTCATAAGGTCTCCCCTCAGCCTTCTCTTCTCCAGGATAAAGAGTCCCAGCTCTTTCCTCATCAGGTAGATGCTCCAATCCCTCAGTCATCTTTGTTGCCCTACGCTGGACTCTCTCCAGTAGTTCCCTGTCTCTCTTGAACTGGGGAGCCCAGAACTAGATGCAGCATTCCAGTTGTGGCCTCACCAGTGCAGAACAGAGGAGAAGAGCGACCTCCCTCCACCTACTGGCCACACTATTCCCTACGCAGCCCAGAATCCCATTGGCCCTTTTGGCAACAGGGGCATATTGGTGGTCCATGGATAGTTTACTATCCACGAGGACCCCTAGATCCTTCTCAGAAGAGCTTTCCAGCAGGTCCACCCCTAACCTATATTGATGTCCAGATGCTACTAGAAACATTGACAGAAAATGCATTTCTACTTTTTACTTGGTAAACACCTTTTTTTTTTTCTTCTTATATAACTAGAGAAAATTAAGAGTGGGATATTTTTAACAAGCAAAGTTCAGTTCCACTCAGGATGAAGCTGGCACGAGTACTGCTACGGGCTTCCATGGGGAATGAAAACTAAGATGAAATCAAGTACTTTTAAAATTCCACCCTAAACTGACAGGCTTAAGGAAAACAAGATAGTGAAATCTGGCTTTGCGCATTACTATCTTTTCCATTTCTACAGTAGAAGCAAATGTCTGCAGAAACATTAGTACATTAAGCATTCTTGGGAGTTAAGTACTATTATTTGCACTTTACAAATTAAGAAAGTAGAAGTGATTTGCCCAAAAGCCATAAGACAGACAAGGACTCAACTGAATACACAGCCCACAGCCTCTCCATCTGGTGCTCTTCTATCTACTAGACAACAATACTCTTTTAGGCTACTACCACTGAAAGGATAACGCAATCTGGATTATTTTGTTTTTATCTTGCTACGTTTTCAAAAAGAAAATAGATCCGTACTGGAAAACACTCACATTGATTGTTTGCTCCAAAGTCCCAAATTAAAGAATTTCTCATTTGGATAAACCAAAGACATTCTCATCTTAATTTAACATTTCTCCTTAATGAACAGAAGGATCAAACACACTAGAGATTTTTGCCAGGCTATAACAGAAATTGAATTAAACTCAGAATTTCTGGGCTGGGAAAAATTCAAACATGAAAATATTTCTCTGCATCACCGAATCAGAGTAAAGAGTTGAATTTCTTTTAACCTTTAAAATAGGCCTTGTCAAACTCTGTTCTGATAGCCTTCTTAATCAACATGACACAATTTGATATTTCCAAAACAGCTCTTTCAGTTCTCAAAGCTGCAAGTCACTATTAAGTGATGTTTTCCTATTGCTACCCAGAGCTCATATCTCCTCAGAGGCCAGGGGGAGCATCTCTTCCAGGGACGCCCCGTTGCAGATGTCTGGTGAGCTGTCAGAAGTCTGGAACATTATTGCAGGAGATGAAGTTCAAGCCTTTTATGCATGAGCTGAGCTCTCAGCAGCTTCACAAGTTCTAGACAGTATGGAGTTCATAGAAAAATAAAGCCACAGACAATTTTTTCTGATTCAAAAGGAAAACATTGGAAGACAGTTCAGAGGCTTCTGTCCAAGTACTAATATTTTTGTACTGACCGTGAAAAGAGTATTCTCATTTTTCTTGTCTTTAAAGGGGAAGGGGAAAGAGTTGCTTGGTTGCTTTCAAGACTCTAGGCTTAGAACTTCCACAGAGAAACTGACTTTGCAGATATTGCACTTTCTACCATAAAATAATTATGATGAATAATTCCCAAATGGTTTTTATGTAAAAAATTAAGTCATACATGAACCGTTCATTGCAGCTTCTCTTCCCCTCAGTGTTCCCTTAGGGCTGGGTACTGGCTGACAGTCCACAAGCACCCCCCTGCAATTAATTCCAATTGTCATTAATCTTCCAATTGCCTTTTTTTTTGTCTTTTGCATCTGTTCTGAAGCAGCCAGCAAAAACATCTGAGGAAGCCAGGAATACAAACGAGCAATGCCAGAATGGAGAAACATGGTTTGGAAATTCAGCAGACATAGATATTCATATAACCTCAGGGAGATCTGCTTTTATTCACTTTTCCTATTGCATCACGAAGAATGATCAGATTCATTTAAATACGGAGGGGAAGCTTCCAGAACGAACATAAAATATTGCAGTCATTGAGGTCTTGGTAATTAGCACGATGCTATGTATAGCATGGGACTGAAAAAAAGCCACATAGCATCTCAAGCAATTAACTACCATTCAATTCTCTCTCAAATGAGAGATCCTAAGGCAATAATTTACCTTTTCTATTTCTTGTGGCACCTTCTCCCGCTTCCCTCCCACTGGTATGCTCTTACCCTGAGCAGACACTATCCCTGAAGGAAAGATCTGATGACAAACTATGCGCTCTAGCATGTGCTATCAGTACCTGTTATGCCATAACATTTAACCGTAGAAAGCTGGATAGGGCCACAGTTTGAAGTCAGGGAAAGAAAAGCAAAATACAGAGATCACCTTTTTTTTGTCTCCGCTTGTTAAAGTAGGTGACGTGAACAATGATCTGATGCAGAGATGTTTGAAAGAGATGATCCCGGGGTGCTTTGGGCTTTAGGAAGGGGAAGCAGGATGGGACAGAAAGTCTGTGTTTTAACCTCCACTTTGCAAAATCCCACACTTAATTCAAACCAATCAGCTTGGCAATAAGAAAAGCAATTACAACCATCTACTGGAAAACAATCAGATAAACTGGCAAGATGGGCAATCTGTGTATAGTCAGCAAAAGCCCTTTGATTTGAATGATTGCCGGTAAATAAATTACCTGAACAGAAGGAAGAATGGAAGCAAGTTAGACCAGGATTAGTCAGCTTTGCTCAAAATCAAAATCTCATTTGCTCTCACATCTCAGTTCATACATGTGTTACTTTATGTGCCAGAAGTTGTTGATACAACTGTTGTCCAAAGCTGGAGGATACTTTGACAGTACAACTACTTGTGATGCTTCCTGCAAAGTGGCAGTGGGAATCAATCTTGAGGTCTTTACACGGCTTCTCTCCAGCAGCAAAAACACTGCAAATGATCCATGACTAATTCTTCTGAGTAAATGAAGAGAGAATTAAATCTATCCTGTTCTTACTTAACACTTACAGGTCAATCCATCGTTCAGTTGCCTTTTGGTAAATGCTAATGAGGCAAAGACAGCTCTAATCGTGTGTTATCAGTCCCCTGTCACCACGAGAGGGGCAGAGGATGTTCCCACACAGCTCTGGGAGCCACACGTCCACCCATGGTCAGCCACACGCAGTGGCGAGGATGGAGACAAGCAGCCAGAAGCCCCTTGGGCTGCCTTCCCTTTTCTTTCCAACCTACCACTCTGAGCTCCTCAAACACCCAGTTCTTCCTTAATTGCTACAAGTAACTTTATTAATATACTTTGCAGCACCATTAGCTACTACCTGAGGCTTAACGTTAAAAATGATAAGGCAATATAATCTTAATGGAATTAATTAATACTACCATGGCTTTAAAGTTTCACATATCTGGCCAACAGAGCATGTTTGGGTTTTGTTTGGGTTTGGTTTTTTTTTTTCAGTTTCAAGGTTTGGTTGGGGTTTGGTTTTGTGTGCAAATTTTTGCAGTTTGTTTGGGTTTTTTGGTTTTGTTTGGGTTTTTTGTTTGTTTTTGGTTTGTTTGTTTGTTTTTTTTTTTTTTTTAAGTAATACCCCTGACAACAAACAGGAGCAGAAAACTAGAGGCCATAAAAGCAGAGAATTAAATTAAAAACAAAATAACTCCCCCCAGCCACCACCATTATGAAAAGTGGCAGTTTGTCCAAGACACTCATGTTTTTGTCAGTGAAGAAAACAATGCAGAGACATATGAGCCACTGGAAAGACAGCAGTAAGGTCCCACTTGTTTGGATTTTTTTCTTGGGTTTTTTTTTTCCCTCCCTCCTTTTTTCTGTTCTAAACACAGAAGCAATCAGCAAACTATCTCTTGACATCATTCGATGGACGAAGGCGTAAGTACGACCACTAATGGGCTGGAAACAGTAAAGGCTTCGGGAGCTATAAAACTGGGCTTTGCAGCAGTCAGAAAACAGAGGGTGGGAGAGCAAAATGGGAGAGAGACTCTTTATTCCTTCAGGGACACGTTTAAAATTTAATCTGCACAGCATGTCCTGTCAGAACAGAAAGGCTAAAATTGTGTGTCCTCAGCACAGGTTTTACCAAAATGGTCAAATTTACAACTTCCATGATTTAACTGTCAAAAACTTTGGCACCAGAAGCCCGCAGGGGAAATTTCTATTTCTGGATTTCTCTCTCAGATTGAGCAGGAGGGGTTACCAAAAAAAAAAAAACAAAACACAAACACCACAAACCAGCCAAAACCACAAAAAACAAGTTTCCTTTCATCCCAACTCTTCAAGTCCAATAGCTCATCAATCAGAAAGGGAAAGGAAACGCATGAACTGTAGGTATTGCTGATGTGCTTTCCAGAGGCACTGAGCAAACAGCTCCAGTTGCAGCTACAGGACCTACAGCTGCTCAGCACCACTGAAAAAAAATTAAAAAAAAAAAATCATTCTTGTAACAATAACTAAGTACAGCAGTCAAACCGTTCAATAGATGTTATTAATTACATTGTCAGCTGAAGACTGATATATTTACTCTGCAGTGATACTGTAATTATCAAGAAAGTGCCCTGCCTTTGCCTGGGAAGCACTGTGTGCAGTAATTAATTTTCCCCTGCATATAGATGTTTGATAGTATTATGTAAATCACAAAGTATTTCCTACCTATATTTAAAAAAAAAGATATCCTCTGCCACACCCTTGAACACATCTTAAAATGTCACAAAAAAGTCACATGAACACAGAAATACAACTTTCTTGTTATACCTCTTTGCATCAGGCTTTAGGAAAAAAGTCAGCCAGTGTTGACAAACATCTTGAAAGTGCAGCCCTGGTTTTCCAATGACTTTATTCCTAATAACTTCTCATCACAGCCCAGAGGCTCAAAAAATCACAGCCTAAGAACCTCAAAACCAAAATACTCTGTAAATTGCACAGGGAAGCACTGGTTGTCTGGGTGGTAATACAGAGAACGATACAGCTCTGCCACAGCTACACAGACCAGGATGGGACAGAGAGTAGTCCCCACAGTGGGAAAATATTCTGCGACGCAGTCCTTGAAGCAAAGGCTCAATCTCCCTTTCTCCTGTCCCAGACAGCACAGCCCTAACTTGGAATTTGCCTTAAAAAGAGCCATTTTCCTACTCCCTTGCAAGAGATTAGGTTCTTGGCTTTACCATTCCTAGACATATATCAAAACCTACAGGTTTATGGGAAATACCCATAGCTGAGAATCAAAGAAGCTCTATACCTGGAGGGGAACATTAATATATCGTTTTCTGCAAGCTTACCTATTGCAAACCTACTCAGTTTAAACCTAACAGCGTCTTCCAGGGGAAACCCAGCATTGTGTTTCACTGAATCTTATAAGCTACGTCCCTTATCCTTCCTCCTCTACCACGATGGGATCCTAACCTTGACCACCACAAAGTTCTCCACCATCATACAGATATGTAATTAACTCTTACACTCACCCGCTTCAGCTACAAAGGTCAGCAATAAGGGTATTTCAAAGGAGATTTCCCAGCTCCCACACTTGCAGTGCAAATGGCAGGTTGCAAAAGAAGAAAAACCAGATGAACTGAGACCTTGCAATAATGTACAGTAGCATCGTACTTGAGGGCCAGCAGTGACACTGTGTCTAAAAATGACCCTCCGCTTTGTCCTCCTGGTGCATGAGCATCACTTCTTTGTGGTTTTCGATAAAAGGAAACCTATATCATGACCACATGGTTGCAATGACTCAATAGTAGAATCCATTGATGCAGCTGCACTTAACTTCAGTGAAATAAAGCCTAAATAAGCTCTTTCCTTTTGCTTCCTCCCTTTAAGGGTTCTGCATCTGAATTTTCAGACCAGTGTAAGAATGCTATAATGTTAATATCATGTCTTTATCTTCATCTGTGATTGGCTCTTGCAGGGACCAACATGTCTGACATTCTGGAGTAGATCTTGATCTTCCAGAAAAAAATGTTGTAATTTTGCCTTAATAAAGGTTGCACGAGGCTTCCATTGGGGATTTATTTGACTAGAAGAGGAATTTATTTTTCAGAAAAAAAGGAAAAAGATGTAACCTTTTTTTTGACAACATACAGCTTAATTGGAAATACAGAATAAATTAGGACAAAAAAGCCCAGGGATGTTTAAGGCAAAAATAGTCTTTAGCAGCTTTGCATACTTGAGTATGAAAGCAGAGGCAAATTAACTGATAATCTTCTGTGCTAAATTTATACAGGAGACAAGTTATTTTACAGAATATTCTCTAGAGTGGTCTTTAAATGGAAAAAAGTAGTTAGCATTTTACTTGACCAAAGTTATTTCCTATTTAAATAATCATGATTATTCATCTCAGTAGGATGTATTCCTTTTATGGTGATTTACAGAGTGTTTCTGCTATAGGTGCTGTACAATACTCACAAAGTGTAAGAACTTAATACTGCGCTGTAAGTGCTTGATAAAGAATTTTTACTGTGTTTGCCATTTGACAAAATTAGGTAATAAGCATAATAGAGATATCAGACATTAATACTATGAAAGCTTCTCTAAATCTCTCCGTCCATCCTCCTTGCCCTTGTTCTCCATGGGACATAACGTTTCTTCAGCTTAGAAAAAATGGTCTAATTATCTTCTGTTAACCACTCTCTCAGAAATACCACATTAAAAAAAACAAACCAGAAAACAAAAACAAAAGCAAACCAACCCACTCCAGTACACAAGGACTATAACCCTACTTTTTCTATTCCAAAGACCATAAAGCCATCCTTGAAGTGAGATATTCCCCCCAGTTCCCCATTCCAGAGTCATCGTAAGAAAGTCATTAGTTGCAAGACACTGGCACCCAACTTCCCAAGCTTCCCTGGGAAAACCTTCCCCAGCAGTGTGGGGCTGGCCAAGAAGTCACTTCCAGAAAAAAAAAAAAAAACACTTGTCCATGTACCCTCTTCTCATTAAACCTCCTTATCAAGTGCTCCCACTAGAGACTTGCAAAATAACTTGTGGAAGAGACCGCAATAGGTGGTCTCCAGACCAACACGCCAACTGTGAAGGCCACCCTCCATCTCAGGGTTGGTTGCAGCCAGCCCAGGGCTGCTCCTGGCACAGTCCCACACAGGTCACCCGAAAAGAATCAACACGATCACTCCAGAAGATTTAAAATTTAAAAAAAAAAAAAAACAACCAAAAAGAGTAATCGCTTTTTAAGGTAATATTGTTAATATTAGACTTACCCTCTTGTGACAGCACTGCTGGGGATTGAATTGGAAGAGAAATGGAAGTCTTAAAATCTGAGCCCAAGCCTCCACTGGAAAAGCTGCAATGCTCTCTCCTGCTTTGTGACAGGGTGACCAGGGGTTACGTTCCCCCTTTTGAAGAACTTTCCTGTTGAGCTTTCCACAGAACAGCTTTGCTTTGCAGTAAGATGCATGCAGACACGCAAGTCCCTTTGATGTGTCAGGATCCACTGAATGTTAATAACCTGATTACAGTGGAGAAGTCTCTTTATAAATTCCCCTAGGACAGGAAGATTTTCTCGTTCACAAATACTTCCACTCAAACCAATATTTCAACCAGGAGCCCTCTCAATGTATCTGGGAAGCCTCTCTGTCAAGTAACTCTGCAGAACACTCCTTTGTCTCCTTTCCTCCTCTGACTCTGTGAATCCACCAGGAACGAATCCTGGCCACAGCTCAACAGTCAGTTTTGGAAAACATCCCTTTCCAAAGTAACCCAAGGACAAAGCCACACTGCTCTTGCCACAAGCAGTCCCCAGGGGACACAGAGGCCATCACATGCTTGTCAATATGGCAATTCATAATGCTTGCCATGTATTCCTTTGCTCCCACACTCCTTGGCAGACCTAGTCACCTTTTTTTGTTACACATTTCCAATTTGCTGGCTGATGCTAAATTGAATAGCTGATGCTAGATTTGCTTTTGTCACAAGGTTACTATAGACCTTGACTTCTCTTACTAAAGAAAATGACTTTATGTCATCCATTAGTGGTTGTTTATTATGGAGACTTCATCCTGCCTCCCGATATGGATGTCTTTGATTTTGAAAGAAAATCAAAACAGGCACTTGCAGTGTTCTGGGAATGAGGGCAGTGGTGAAGAAGCAGAAAAGGACTACATCATTAAGTTACTTTGGCTATAAACTCAGCAGAGCCCAATCTCAGCATTATTATGGTCTGTTTCAATTTGAAAGCTCAACTTTAAAAGGATATAAGATTAACCATCCATGGGCTCAAGACTCTGCTATGAATTCTTTCACACAGCTCTCTCTCAAGGTTCAAAAATTTGCCTGGGTATAAAACTAGCGACTGCACGAGTCAGCTGAAAAATATCACCTACGGCTTCCCTGCTTGCTAATTCTTCTTGAACTTCCCCGAGAAGCACAATAGGTGTATAATAGCATAACTACTCATTCCTTCCAAGTTTTCAGACGAAATCTTTTGGACTTTTGCTCTCCCTGCTTTCAAAGCTTCCCTCCTTGTCTCTCCCCATCCATGGCATATTCATTTTCCCTTTCTTATTTTACAGTTCTTCCTAGAAATAAACTTAAATAGTGACACAGTGATCCCACAGCAGGAGGTAGAACAGCAGCCCAAAGCCCAAACTTCAGAAACAACCCCTTTACCCAAGGGCACAGCACACACTGTCAGGTTCTTTGCAGACAGAGAAGTCCAAATAAAAGCACAAGTTTTAACACTGTCATTGGTTTAACACCAGTTAACACCTAGCTCACATTCAGCAATCACAGTCACACAAAGAAGCTGTAAAAAACTGAAAAGACTGGCAAGGGCTCTGTCTATTAGTACACAAGGTAAACCCGTGTTTCTGAAGCAGAAAATCCCCCTTGAGTAATTTAGCTACTTTACAGTTATGATCACACAGATATGAGGCTACAGACACCGCATGCAAAAAGCAGTACTATAGTACTTGCTATAGAGAAAGTGATTTTGGAAGTAGCTTAGGGTTTTTGAGTATGCACATATATAAATAAAAGATTAACTCAAACTTTAAACAAGAGATTAAAAGTACACGTTGCACCATTACCATAGCATTCACAAATCTATAATGGGAAAAAAATCCAAAACAGATTATAATTACTTTGTTATGTTTATAGTTTTGAATTAAAGAGGAGTTTTGATACTACATAGCATAAAAAAATAAGGTTATGAGGTTTTTAGGGAAGAGGAAAAGGAAACAAATCCCTGCCAAATGGCCATAAACAAGTGCAACATACACTTAAACCTTGCTAATAGAAGCGTTGAATCTGATCAGAATGGGTACATACAGCTACAAACACATAACAGCGTGTGGAACTCGCACACATGAGCCCCAGGGCAGAGCACGAAGCACCTAATAGCCTCCAGCTGCATGTGGGGGGGGTGTGTGTGTGTGTGAAGGGAGCCCCCAAGGTTCCTCACTGCCCCTTCCCGTGCCACCGCTCCTCCATGACAATCCCACCATTCACCACCGCAGCTGGAAACACAGCCCGACTGTCCGGGCAGTGCCGCCAGGAAACACTGGGGCTCTCACACTCGCCCCGTCCCGCTTCACACTGATGCCAGACCCAACGCAAGAGAGGCAATCGCAGACTAAAGATTAGAGCACTGCCACTGCCCACCGTAACATCTGCGTGCCGCAGTGCTCTGAGGGAACCTTTTGCTTTTAAGTTTCCTGGGTTCAAGACACCGGATTTTAAAGTAGTTAGATTTTTATTTATTGACTTATTTTTGGTGTTCAACATTCACTGATTTGTTACCCCGAAACTTATTCTGCCTTTACGTGGGAGTTTCTGCTGTAAGTGAGCAAAGGCTGAGAACACAGGCGCACACAAATTGTGCAGGTTATAGATATCTATAGCCTCATACTTCATTTTCCCACCCAGCTCAACAACTACCAAGTACTATGGTCTATTCCAGCACAAAGGGAACATCTTATGTATGAGGGAAGAGAACAAAGTCCAGAAACCCAGGGCTGCTGTGAATGTAAATCCTGAGGCCTCACCCCAATTGCTGTGTATGGTAGAATAAACTGTAGCAAGTCCATATCTCCAAGTATAAGAAAAAGCTGAAACTCAGAGATTAAACTGCTGCTGCAGAGGTCAAGTGCATCAGAAGCCGTAAGATTAGACTGATTTTCTTGGTTTTTTTTTTCCCCTTCAAAATATTCTGGTGATGGTGGTATATTTCTGTTGCAGTGACTGAGAAAAGGTTGCAGTATCCTGCTCCCTGTACCAGTGTGCAAACACAGCTGTACCTGCCCTAAAGATCTTACAACATCAAAAAGTCTGCTTTATTGAAGAGAAAGCAGTTGTACACTTGAAAAAGAAATTTCTTTTTTAGAAACCTTAGGGTTCAGGATGCCAAGTGTAATAACATCAGTTAACACTTTCACAAAAAAAAAAAAAAAAAAAAAAAAAAAAACACAAAACATGAAGAGAGTAAAGATTTGAGGGGGGGGGGTGGGAAAGCCAACCTCAAAACCCTGTACCAAATATTGTGACTTCTCCCACGCTAAGGCAGCACTTCCAACATTTTCAAACGTAAAATCAAGATGACATCTTCAGCCCACCCAGAACAGCCTCGACTATTTTTTCCCTGCAATGACTTTTCTTCCAATCTCACAACATATGTTCTAGATAAACATCAGAGATTGCAGAAAAGTACCAACTTTTCAGTGTTAGTGGCTATACAGCACATCATCCAGAGTTATGTGACAGTATTTTTTAAAGATGACATTTCAAGGAGACAAAAAAAGTGCTACTCCATCTCTTCTCAGGATTTCTAGTAGGAGATTTATGCTTTCCGGGCAGCCCATGACAAACAAACTTCATCATTTTTATTCCGTTGAAAGTAGACATAGCATTTATATTCCAGGAGATCTATATACATTTTTGCTAATTGTGCAATAGCACAATGTTTTCTTTAACAGCTTAGAAAGCTGTCTGATAAAGGGCTGAGAAAATCAGAGACTTTCCAGTAACACTAGCAGCAAAAAGATAGCAGAGGGTCATTTTCTACTGGTATTGTGGTTGCATCTGAAGTAGAACAAGGCTGCTGAACATGAATTTAGAGGAAGGCAATACCTAACTGGTTTACAGACGCTCAGGAGAGGCTGTAAGGGCAATGTAATAGTGCTGCATCTGCAGTTACTTATCAATACCTCTGCAAACAAGCCAGGCTTGAGGTCAACCTTAGCTGCTTATCTCACCAGAGGTGCACCCCACTGCTCGTGACAGTTGCTGGAGATGGAAATGTACACTGGTTGTGATAGCTGGAAAATCCTAAAGAGAGATCTACTGGGGTTTTTTTTGAAGGCATAATATGCACTTATTTTCATTCCTTATCAAATAAGCAAACCAGCAAATTGCTATTGTTACAGCCTAATTTCCAGTTTTTTGCAATTGTCCTGGACACCAGTGATGCACACTGAGGACTGTAGTGTACTGAAAAAAAAAAAAAAAGGCAGCTGAATTTCACACAAGGACTTGGCTCCACCCTGCTGGAGTCAGTGCTATGCAAAAGACACAGTGACAGGAAAAAAAGCCGCAGCTTCATTAGCAGAATCTCTATCACAGTTGTACTGTAGGGACAGATATCACAGCTTTGTACAGGAGCATCCACAGTTACATGGTGTTCATCAGTAAAACACTCTTTCCACCAACATAAAAGGCTGAGAGTGCTAACAGTTGTCCTCATAGGGCTAGAAAAAGCCCTTACACTGAGGGTACTTAATAGATAGAAATGACACACTCACAAATTGGACATCATCTGCTATTTCTCAGAAACACAGAATTTAAAGTAAATTAAAACAAGCTCCTACCAACTCCACTACCTGCCGTCACTCCAAACATCCCGAGGGCCCTGTAACAGAACTTGTATAAAAATAAAAAATAAAAACCCCAACCTGAATATGAACAACTGACACATAGGCCATTCGCATAAAAAGTTAACACTCTGAAAGAACAATCAATATAGTTTCCCATTAGTTGTCTCCACAGATTTATCATTTAGGCTTTTCCTTAGCAGCCTTGAGGGGAAAATGAGAGATGTGTGACTGCACAGGAACTAAGAAAAGTCTCTTAAGGGCATTTAGATCTATTATTATAATCGTTTCCTTTCAACAGATGAACGAACTGACAATATCAGACATGAAGAAAACTGATTTTCTATAGGATGCTACCTATACATCATGTTACAGCTGGATGGCTCACCTTTGGAGCTCTACGAACTGCCCAAAAGCCTTCAAAAGAAGTTTCCACACCAGAGCTGTGGCACCTCACCCTACTGATAGATATTCTTCATCTCTGACAAGGGCCAGGTCTGCCCCCGCACCGAGGGGTTTAGCTGTGCTCAGCGCTATCCCAGAGGCAGGATCCCCTCCTCCAGCTGAAACTCTCTGCTTCTGGCTCCTGGATCTTACTGTCCTCCTCACTGAGTGACACAGCAATTACTTTGCAAACCCCAGCCATACAAGGGTTTTCATTCGCAGTTCATACCACCAAAAAATTTGGCTATCCATTCTTCACCAAGTAATGCTCTGACAGAGAGAAGGGGAACCAACATTGGTAGAAAACCTCAGGCATGCCTTAAAAATATCATAATTCCAAGCCTTCAGTAGAGTTAGATATTGGTTTGCATTAAGGAACCACTGATTCAAAACACACAACCCAAAGCTCCTGGGGTGCAGGATGCCACTAAGGCACTGCCCCAGTGCCCAGAGCTGGCTGTATCTCCTCCACAGAACCTAGCGTAGGATTTAGGGTCTGTTCAGCAGCTCAGTTTGATAAAATAATGCTCACGTGCAGCTTATGCCCTACAGATGACAGCCAATAACATGCTTCTCTCAGACCACCACATTATTCTGGGTTCATTTTTACCCTAGGGAGAAACACTCCAGAAAGTGTTTAACCTGTGTGGTGGGGAATATTGCACATATCCTCTTCACTGCATAGAGCCAGAGAAATTTCTGACAATAACCAGTTTGATTTTTTTTTTTTTCCTTCCTAACTCTTCCTTGACAAATGATAAAAGCCTCTAGAACTATCTCTGCTAAGCACTAGATGCATAAAATCTAACCATAGTAAACCCACACTGTTGTGAAAATGGGCTTCTCCTGTGGCTCTGAGATGCCAGGTTCTAACTGGCAAAGACTGCAAAAACCTGCAAAACTGAACAGAACTTGTCTTGAGCATGAAGGCAGAGCTTGTTATAAGAAATGGTAAAAAGGACACCGAAGCAGAAAAGGAGGATTAACTTTACTAATGGCAGTTACCTGGGATTACTTGACGCTTGGAATGCTCAAAAAGAGTGTATTTCTTTAGTGTGTACAGAATTTCTTTAACTTGTGCAATACAGTTTACGTATGCGCGCTCACAGCCTGTATGTCTCTGGAAGCACAATCTCCCTGAGCGATGGTCCACAGGTACTCAATTCCTCTGACACCAGCAGAGCTCCAACGCCTCACACCAGCAACGCTCTTAGGTCAGAGATTGATGATCATCACATCCAGGCTCAGGGTTAAAAACAATTTATAGACCTAAACTAGTATCACAAAGCTAAGTTGCTAGAAGTTAGAGAACTGAAATACTTTGAAAGATGGGTAAGATATGTGGTATAGATCAGAATTAAGTTAATGCAGTATAGATCTACATTAATACAAACAAGCGATCATTTCTCCACAGCAAAAAGGAGATGCAGAGCTATGAAGCTAAATAAGCCTCATGGAAGTCAACCCCTATTATCTTTTTTCTTTAGGCTTTGTTTTGAACAGCTAGTTTCCTTTAACATTCTTCAAGACAAAGCAGCATCATACAGTGTAAAGAAAGAACAAAGCGGCTCCTTTTATCTGCCTCTCTATCCTCTGAGTAAATATTGCATCATTGTTCTCCCTAGGAAACATCTTTCATCTTTGTTTTAAGGATGTGGGTGAGCTGATGTAGTTGCGAGAACCCATCAACCTTTTACATCTGCAAACCAGAACTCTGAGGGCATTCTCTTTCCATAAAATAAAAGCATATGCAAAGATTCCCCTGTCATCTTTGCTCACCAGGCTGACATTGTTCACTGGAGGTCAGCTCACTCGAGGCTTCTGGCTGCTGAGGGTAGCAAGAACGGCTGCACACTACAGTTTTATTTTCCCCGAGATAGCGTCAAAGCAGCCCGCAGAAAATCAAAGCGTGTACGTGGCTAGATGCCATCTGTTACCCTTTCCAGAAAAAGTGTCATGATATTTATATCCCCTGAGAGTATCCACATTAGCTGTAGGTGAAGACTCTACTCCTTATATACGACTCTGCGCAGAAATATAATGGCTGCAGAACAGATGGGAAAAAACAATACAAGGATATTATTAGGACAAACCCATATTATATGGAACAGTTCTGTTCCTTATATAATTAAATAAGGGTAGGGAGAAAATTGTAGCAGCATACTGCAGCTTCTGGAAATTTAAAAAATTACATAGAGTAGATCTTAATAAGCATCCTTTATAGTAGAACAGCAGAATTTACACTTGAAGTGTTCCATATATAATCTGGATTAAAAGGAAAACCAAATATGGTAAAATAGTATGAGGTGGTGGTGGTCTCCTGTCACATCAGTCCATGACTGCAGCACCCACCTGCCTCTTTTTTCATGCCAAATAGTTAAACTGTCAAATATTAAGTGGTTAAATGGTTAAAGGCATCATCACTCTTCAGCTCCTGACTGATCATAGGAGGAGAGATATCCACATGCTCTTCAATCATTCATCAGATGAGTGATTCATCATAGATCCTCTTAAAAAATGTTTGTTTTATCCAAAATATGATCTCCAGCCTCCCCTCTGCCCCAAAAACGCATACCTTCTACTGAGTTTTCTGTTTAAGGGTCGTACAACCCACGTGTTATAATCAATATTGGTAAAAAACTTGTCCCTGGGAGCTAAAAAAAACACCTCTACAGCAAGGTTTAGTTCTCCACAAAGAAGCTTCTGACAAATTTCTTAACACTAGAACTATCTCTTAGTTTCTGTCAGTGTGGAACAGAAGAAATATAAAAGAAAAGACTACGTTCAGAATTTTAAGGTAAAGCTTAAGATCACTGTAAGTGATACTTTTACAAATCAAGTCACCACCTTAATGTACTGACTCCACTTTTTTTTTTTTACTGCAAGCATATGTTCATATAGTCCCTTTAATCCGAAGCCTTTTGTTCTTTGTTATAACTAGTGTAGTAGAACTGTTGGTACAAGGCCCATTGCTATTAAATATGCAGGATAATACGTACCCTAATTTAACAAGGCCACCCATTAACTGAAATATTTATCTTCTTGCCTAATAGTGGCAATATTTTGTGATATATACACAGTGTAGACCACAAACAGCCACCTATGTGTAATGGCAGAATTCTAAGGAATGTCCAGGGAGGGTGTGGAGTCCCCTTCTCTGGAGATCTTCAAGACCCACCTGGATGCAGCCCTGAGTGATGTGCTCTGGGCAACCCTGCTTTGGCAGGAGAGTTGGACTAGATGATCTCTATGGTCCCTTCCAACTCTAAAAAAAAATTCAGTGAAATTCAGTAGGTAAAAATATGTAAATGAGGTTTAGACCACTACCTCTTACCCACAGCTATGCCATTCCTGCAGAGCAGTCATAACATACCCCAAAAGCAGGAGAGCCAGTATTAATACCCAGGAGACTTGCCAAATACCTGATTTTTGTATTAGTCTGTATCAGCAGGGGAAAGATTTGGAGGACATGAAAGGGAAGAATCATCCACCTCTATTTCTAGGTGGCTTTTACCTTACCTGGCTACCACGCAGTAACTATGCACGTGAATGGTCTCAGCTCACAACAAATGTAAGTTCATACAACACAGTTTAGTGTTCTACCACAGGGAGACACATACAACTGTATCCTGAATTTGCTGAGTCAACCACCACAGTTCAGCCAATATACACTAGTATCAGACCTTGAATTAACTGCACAGACCATGTAAGCTTCTCCAAAGAGTAATGGGAAAAGCAGGCATCGATCTGGTAGCCCTGCCCCATCCTTCCTATTTTGATCTTAGTAGCCTCCCTCCACATACTCCTCCTCCCCCTGGTATTTCATCTCGTAACGAACACATCTGTGTTCTGCAATCCACACCTTAATTCTGCTATGATCCCATGACAGCAAGGTAGATCTTGCATCCAGTTAATACCCATAACTGCATAAAGGGAGCAACTCTGCAGTAGAGTCAACTCAGGTGCTGAGACATTTGCTAAGCCTAGGGAATTTCTTCTCTCTCATCAGTCCCCATTCTATAAATAGGGAAAAAAAATACATATATATATTCCGCAATCTAAGACTGAGAAATGTTACAGCCCATCTTCACTAGTCATCAGCAGCTTTCAAATTATTCATGCAGAAAATTACTTAAAACCCCTTCCCCCACCAAATACAAATGCATCTCTTTCCAATTTAAAACAAAGTTCAATTCCCATTTTTTAAAAAGCTTTTATCTTAAGGAAATATGGAAGCTTCAAAGTTATGTAATTTGCAGTTCATTTGAACATTAATGGAAAGAAATGTTCTTCTACTTCAAACTGTTTCCTCAGTCAATTAGACAAATCCTCTAAGTGGAGTTTGTGAAGCAGTTCGTGTCCGGGAACTTAATTAGTACTGAATTCCAGAACTTGCATCCACCTCACCCACACTAACAGCTATGTAGGGGCCACGCAGCCCACAGAACTCTGCAAGAACAGTATCTATGCAAGAGCAGCCATGGGGACAGCTGGGGACACCAACAGATCCGTTTGGCCAATACAGCAGCTGGGACAGATGAAGATTGTTAGAAGAGGTAGGAATCAATCAGAAGGGAACAGCTAATTAAAAATGGATGAAAGACTCAGCAGAGGTCCCGACTGCCTATGGTCATTGAGAAACTCCTACTGCAAATTTTAAGAGTAATAGTTTTCCTCAATGCCCTTGCTGAATTTCTCATTGACACTTGCAAACTATTCCTGCTACACTCCCCTGCAGTTTCAATTATACTGTCACTTGCGCATTTGTTTGTCCTAGTTAGCTGCTCTGTTCTTAACTGCGGTTCATGGCACTCCCAATTAGGATTGCCAGCACAGTACCCTTCAACATCAGGAGTAACAATCCCAACTTGGCTTGTGAGCCTGAAACCAGTGGCAGCAAGCACAAAAGCAGAGTAGCTCTGTGCCGATAGAGCAAGAACCGTATTTCGCTCTCTGGGTAGCTGCACTTCTGTGCTAAGTTCACAAAATACCAAGCAATTTCTAAAAATAATTAGGGAGTCTTGGGAAGACAAGACTTTGAACAATAGGAAAAAAAAAAAAAGGAGCAGCCCCTACTGCCAGACCAGTCCTTGAAGTCCTGGTGAGATAGCATAATATTGTAACAGAAGCTAAATAAACTTCTTAATAAAAGGTTATCTAAAGCCAGCTTGCCTCATCCTATAGGGGCTCGTCCCAATTTCCTCACTAGCATCACCACAGCAAAAAACAATGGTGCATGTGTGACCTCAGGGCCACAGGCCAGGCTAGAAAGTAATTTACTCAGCTGTTCTTGTATTCTGGGAAGGAATGGTCCAGTTTTTATTTGGGTTGGTTTTTCCCCCCCATTTTATTTCAGCATCCACAAAAAAAAATAAAAAGAGTCAATTGGAAAAACCATCAACAACGAGGTGAATATGGTCTTTGACACAGCAGTAGGACTTACTCATCAGCACATGGAACAGATGAATATGCTGTGTTCCCTGATCTAGTATGTAGCAGATTTCCATTGTTAAAGCAAGGATGGAATACTCTCACTTTTGTTTTTCTGTCAGGCATTTCATATATAAGCAAGATACAAGAGGCCGTGCTCATACACGTAAAAAGCTAACTTTCCTTCTCCCCCAACTCTGTCCCCCAGATAGTAATAGTCTAGTAGAGGACCTTCCTCCTAACCTTCAAGTGAGTGAAATGGTCTTGAAAGTAAGTGATAATTATGAGCTTAAATTAACAGAAAACATTTCTGTAAATTTTGTAAAAGGCAGATTTTATGTCAAATGCAATAAAATATAGAATACTGGTTGAATGCTCCTTTCGTGTGCTCATGTACATGTTGGTTGTAGAGCAATCAAAATGCTTTTTACAGGCACACAGCTAACGAGACCTACAGTGGGTTAACAGGAACCACTTGAGCAGGTTTATTCCACATTGCACTTACTCCTTGCACCTGGATTTAACTCTCTGAACATGGGTAAAACTCAAAGATACTTGCATTGCTGAAGCTTCCAAACCCTAGCCCTCAGAGTCACCTCTATGCCTGGATACTGTCTGGGACAGGGAACATGCATTTTCTGGTGTATGGCCACTTACCAACACTAAGTTACATCTACATTAATTACGAAGTCCCCCGTGACCATGGCATCTGGGCACCTCAAGTCTTTTTATTAATTTGCCTAGATCCTTGGACATGAAAGAATTTCTATTCTGACAG
Source organism: Tringa tobata (assembly GCA_033628505.1). Taxonomy (NCBI): domain Eukaryota; kingdom Metazoa; phylum Chordata; class Aves; order Charadriiformes; family Scolopacidae; genus Tringa; species Tringa tobata. Next base: position 2,397,328 of record JAHREE010000553.1, read on the forward strand.
CACACCTGTAAATAAATCACAACACCTACAGCTCAGACTTGTCAAGATGAGCAGGTGCCTAAACACAGAGGGCCTTGGCGGGCATTTCCATTAGCTCCATGAGACCTCAGTTATCCAAGATTAGGCAAAAACTCTTTGAAAAGGCGATGAACCCTGGTCTGCAGCTCAGCCTCACATCATTAAAACAATCCTTTCATACACAGAGGCAGGATATACACAACCCAAGGAAGAGCCCAGAGCAAAAATACATGGCAGAAGTGCTTGATCTTGCAATCCCATAAGCTATTCACTTCCCAGTCAAGTCTATGTGATCTGCAGACACTTCTCAAGGTGCTGTACCAATTTATCTGGGGGAAAAAAAAAAATGAAGTCAGAATTCAGCCCTGTCTATCCTTTCACTCAAGTTTCCTTTGAGGGTCCTGGGCAGCTGCCTGCCCTCACACAGCCCAAGGAGCAGCTCTGATGAGGAGCTGTGATGAGCAGGAGCTTCCAGCTCACAGGATGCAACCAAAGGGGAAGAAAGCAAACGAACCCAAGAACTGTCTCAGGGGTGGCAATGTCAAGAATCAAGGGAAAAAAAATATCACTAAGATTCAACAACTGAAACAAGTCCAAAAGCATCCACTACTTTTTTTTTTTTTTTTGGTAAGAGCTCATATTTCTGTTTTGTTTATTATCAGAAAGAAATACAATATATTTCCACTCCCATAAAATACACATATAATTTTTGTGGTAATAAGACCCAGGAGAAGCATAAATATTCCCAAGGGTTTCTGCAGTTCAGAAGAACACTGTAAAACAGTTTGATAACTTGGAGATTGCATTTCCCTCTATTCACCACACACACGCTCAGACACACATACAAAAGCCTGCCAAGGGGAACGTTATTGATGCTTTATAACTACAAGCCAATAAACCTCATTAATTTCATTTATTTGAAGACTGCAATAGAAGCAGAAAGATAAGTAGCATCCTTAAATTTGGGATCATTAATTTAACCTGCACCCCTAGTACACACCAGCCACTTGATGTTAAATCCTTTCGTGATCCTTCTACCAAGAGCAAACAAAACCAGTAAAAGGCATTTGGAAGAAACATCACAAGCCCATTCAGCAGAGCCCTTCCTGAATTATCCATAACAAAAGGTGATGTGATGTTTCTTCTGGCAGAGCTTCTGTTTTGTTCCCAAGAATAATTAAAGGCTAAGATGGAGAAGAAAGTGGTCTTTACCCCTGAGCAGCTGAAACCAGTCCATCTGCACTAAACTTTTCTCCCACAAACACCAGAGCCTCCCTCCTGGAGGTCCTACTCAGCTCACAGGTCTCACCTCTTCCACTTCACCAACTACTGCCATGAAGAGGACCCAGCAGCTCCTTTTCTGGGTGATCTCTGGCACAAGCACAAGGCATCTGGGGGGAGGTTGCAGAGCAAGATCTGAGGCTGGCACAGGAGTCACAACAAAGGATTCTCCTCCCCTCCGCAAAGCAGCTACAAAGCTGATACGAGTATTCATAGCAGCAGCGTGTCCAAGGCAGCCTGTTTAGACATTATGAGGTCATCAAACCTGCTATTATGGAGTAGCATTTCTGTAAGATGCTGCTATCAAATCTGACCCACCACAGCCACCCCGTGCCTTGCATCGGCAGGCTTATCTATGCCATTTGGCACCACAGTTCCCATTTGCAAGAACACGGAGAGCATCAGCTCTGCCTGCTCTGAATTGCAACAAAGTCGCTCCATGTGGAAAGAAAAGGTAGATCAAATCCTTAAACCATCAAAGGCTTCAACAGAGAAGAAGTAAGAAGCTGTGGAGAAGGGAGTGCCAAAAATCCATCAAGCGCAGGTTAGCTATCTTGTCAGCAGTGCTAAATAGGTATAAATGGACATGTTCAGTCAGGCAGAGACAGCGCTGTGGGGAGCTCAATGAGGGAGAAGGAGGAGGGAGGCAGCTCCCCTTCCAGATGGGATAAATCAGCATCTGTTTTGTTCTCAGCTTCGAACAGCAAAATGCATCTTAAATAAAAATAAAAAAAAATAAAATAAGTCAGAGGCAGAGGACTATGAGAATGAAAAGCAAAAGGACTTGTTAAATCACGCATTTTGCACAATACATTCAGACAGGAAAGGGCTGGAAATTCTTCATGACTTGAGCAATGTCACTTGTTTTGTCCTTGCACATTTTGAATGCAAACCCTTATTTTATAAAAGCACCTGCTTAGTTATGCACGTTTTTTGTAAACCTCTATTCCATAAGGGTGCAAGTTTAATAAACCCCTTGACTCCAGTTATTTCTGCTTTAAAATTTCAGAGCAACATTTCTATTCCATGAATCACCCATGATCTGCCCTGCCCAGCAAAATAAAAAGGAAATAACAGCTGCTCCCTCTGAAGCATCCCTGTATCGCAGCTGCTCCTGCTCAGCTTGCCTTCCAGAAGCCATCGCACAGCAGAAGGGTCATTCTGCAAACACGTAATGAAAGTTCATTGCCACCTAGAATTCTCCCCCCCCAAATCTGTCTTTGTTCCTGCTGGAGACCAACCACACCTGTGACAGTTACAAGCATCACAAAAGACACTTATTTGTACAGAATTTAGTTCATGAAGCTATTCGGCTTGGGACTTAAACACCTCCCCTACCCTACAAAAGCTAACCACAAGCACTGACCATGCATCACCCAATATCTCAGCGCACAGGAGAGCTGATCTTAAAAACCAGCAATTTTCAATCTGACTGGTTGTGAGCCTGGAGAAGAGAAGGCTCCAGGGAGACCTTAGAGCCCCTAAAGGGGCTCCAGGAAACCTGGGGAGGGACTCTTCATCAGGGAGGGGAGCCATAGGATGAGGGGGGGATGGTGTTAAACTGGAAGAGGGGAGATTTAGATAAGATCTCAGGAAGAAATTCTTTACCCTGAGGGTGATGAGACACTGTGAGAGAAGCTGTGGCTGCCCCATGCCTGGAGGGGTTCAAGGCCAAGTCGGACACTTTGAGAAACCCGGTCTGGTGGAAAGTGTCCCTGCCCCGGGCAGGGGGGTTGGAACTCAGTGATCTTTAAGATCCCTTCTAACCCAAACCATTCTATGATTCTAGTGTTCTTTAGCTTTAGGTGTAGCTTTCAGATGACCTGCATTCTGCCCCTCCTAAATACACACCCAAAAAAAATAGAAGAAAACTGTAACATCTTTTCAAAAAAACCAAAACACCACAAACCAACCAAACAAACCACCACCAATCACAAAAGCCAAACACACCAAGATTCCACACAGGCACACAGAAGTTTCTCAAACCAAACAAAAGCATTCTTAAGGCTGCTGTCAGAATATTAACGGACACGTACAGAGCCTTTTTCCCCCAGAGCAGATGCCCCAGGGCAACCAAGCAGTTACTGGTAGCGGGTGCTGTCGGAGGCCAGCCCCACAAAGACTTTGGGGTACACCCGGGGCTGGAGAGTATTCAGACTCATACAGGGTGCAATACTCCAAGCCAGGACCACCACAGTGGCTGGGCCAAATGGTTAAATCAGTGATCAAAGTTTGACACTGCATATATGTTTTCTTCCGTAAATGCCCCTGTGTGAAAACAAGCTTAGCTAATACATAGACAGGAGAAATAAATTAAGCCTTTTCGTAGACTTAGCACTGCATTACCTGACATGGACAAAACCCCAACGTTTCCTTTAATTCCTTAAAAAAACCTTTGACTACTCAGGTAAATAAGACAAACCCCAAAAATTTACACTTGAAATATACGAAATTATGCCTTATTCTCAAAATAAATTATTCAGTTGCTTAAGCTAGCACCTATTCAAATGTATTTCCTTGAGGCAAAACCTCTCTTCCCCAGTATCATCATTCTTTTTGAAAGCAGCATTCATCTTACTTGCCCCTTTTGGAAAGGAGGTTTAACAGGAAGCTAGAACAGAACTTAAAAAGTAATTCATTTAACTTCCTATACACCTTTCCCTCAGCCTTGTCCTACACATCACCTTATGGCTCAATCCTGGAAACAGGGATGGGATTTATAAGCAGCTGTCAACTGGATACCAACCACAGGGTATCTGTGGTCACTTGCTCAGCTCCAATGGGAAAAGGACAGGTTGTGTCCACAGATTTGCCTTCCCTTTGACTGTGAGGCTGCTGTAGCACAGAAGATCCGCATCTTCCTAGAGACAACTAGGTCTTGCAATTGGTATATCACTTCAGGACTGACCACATACAATATAAGCAGAAGTTTGTGACCTGTGGATCTATGACAACTGGTTTACCTTAACAGAGATTTAAAGGTCTTAAAATGAATAAAAGCTGGCTTTTTATGAAAAGATGAGAAATACAGAGCAGACAAGGGTAACCTATGAGGAAACCAGTGACCAAGCCCATCTTCTGGCTACATTCACTGATATAAAATACAACTGCTCTCGAACAATCCTGAAGCATAATGAAAATGCCAGATAAAAGACTGAGACATCTCAGAGCACTGCTGGAAGGGAAAATATTGGAAGATTTATACACATCTGGAGGTAAGTGGTGGAAAACAGTCTGCAGAAGGTGCAAATTTCATCTTTCCAGCTATTCATCACCTTAAAAGACACTTGCTTTGGGCAGAGATACATATTACAAATTTGTTACCGATTCCTCTTGAAAAACATTTCAAGAGAATTTCGTTTTCCAAAAACAAAGTAAATAAAAGCAGTGTTGCTGTCTGCACACCAGTGTAAAATGCATTTTACATGCATGATTCATGGTTTGTGTATGTATTAAAAATGTAACAGAAATGACAGAAGCTTTAAAAAGAAATAATACAACAACCCTCAAAACAACTTCCAGCCATCATCTTCCATAGCCTTGTCAGAAACATCAGATATTTCAATTTGTTTGTTTGCAGCATGGTCAATATTTTAGTTTAACAATAACACAACTCAAGTTCTTCAGAAAGTTTGCATGCATTAAATTCCTACCATAATTAGTAGGAGTTGCAATGATGTTGAGAAGTACAAAGAGCCAAATTTAGCATCACTTTAACATTTTTCACAAGTCACAAAGCCACAAAAGAAACAAAACATTTTAAAAAAAAACCCAAGAAAATCCCAACCCAACAGCAAATACTAGATACTCTACATGTAAGGAGAGGAAACAAGTTGTTTTAGTCATTTGAGTTTTTACCAGGTTTTTAAGCACATCACCAAGGGAAAGATCTTGTTGACCCCTAAATTGAGAGATGATATGGATGGTAGCCCAGAGTTTTTAATCACAGGCTTTTCTGCCAAAGACAATGCACAGGAGCAGACTGTTTCACACCTGTATGTGTATTTTCCACCACTCCCGATGATCACACACAATTAACTCTCCTTTAAGGCAAAAGCTAGCTTGCTGCTTTAACTTCTTCCCTGTCAGCTCTCAGCGAAAAGCACAAAACAAAGCACAGGCCACACCTCATCCCCACCCACTCTCCGGAAAGGGGCTTTTAGAGCAGGTAGTCTCATTATTGCCCCCATCAACACCCCGTTCCCACCCCTGACTTGGCTGGAGGTGGTGATGCTGCTGGTGGAACTACCCAGGCTCCTACAGCCCTGCTGAGCTGCTCAGGACCATTTGGCAAACACCCAGAGAGCTCAGCCACCCAACGGCAACAAGAGAGCAGTTAAGAGGGACCAAGCAGACTCCAGGAAACATCAGTGTTACGAAGATCTTGAACTTATTACATTAATAGAGGAAACACCAAGACATTCAACTAGTTGTTTTTTTTTTTTTCCTGATTCTTGATTAAAGGCCACTTTCTCAGAAGAGCAGATGTAGCATCCTCAAATATTAGCCAGAAGAGGCTAAGGTCTGCAGCACCCTCCTTCTTCCCAGTGCTGCCCCTCCCCAGACATGCCTATTGGAGAAGGTGCTCCACAAAGCAACCAGAATGCAGTGAACATTTGGCATGGCACGAAGCACACTAACAGGAATAAAATTCTGCTCTAAACTGCATCTGCACAAATCTGCCAAAATCTGGGAATGCCCATGATGTTTAAGGCAAGCCATATATGATCCAGAAAAGAACTGAAAATGTCCACCCTGATAGCCCTCGTATTCACAAATTAGTCTCTGCAATGGCTTAGTGGTTAAGAAAGGTTTTTCTCTGGTCAAAAGTGATAAAAAATACCTACAGAAATGAATAGTTTTCACAGGCTTTCTTTAATAAATAGGTTTCTTGTGTTGAGCAAATTTCCTGTCTCTTCAAGGCTGCTGTTTCAGTACATTTAAAGATCCAGTGACTGTGTTCGCAATATTAGAAGAATACAAACATTTTTATTTCCAGCTCTTTTAGCTTGGAATGAAGCCTCTGAATCAAAAATATCAGTGGATCTTCAGCTTATTTTAAAACATCCTGAAATAATAATAATAATAGTTCACAGGAAGCCCAGGTTTCATGCCTCAGAAAGCCTGAAAGTGATACTGATGCCCACTCAATCTGGTGTGTTTTTTTTAAAAAGCAGTAAGAGCTGCATTAACCAACTTCTCAGTGCCTGCATTGCTATTGCCTGCAGCATTAATCAGGGTCACATTTGCTTTTTTAATCCCAAGACGCAATCCCTCAACTCTTTCCTGCGCTAATTGGACAATTGTACCTGAAGGTGCATCCTCGATCTTTGAACAACCATCTTTCCCCACCACTAGAGCAAACCAACATCTTAATAGGCAAAAAAACCCGAATGACATTAAATAGCAGTTACAGACCTGTGGATTATCATATCAGGATTTAGAATAACTCTTCTGGCTGTAAAGCGGGCAGTGACGGGCAAACAGGAAAGGCACATGGCATTTACCCTGGTGAATAAACTATGGCTGAGCACAGGCTGGTAAAATCCTAATGTTAAAGGCAAACCCCCCAATACTGCTGCCTACAACGATGCAGGCTCAATTAGACAACTCCTCTGTTCAAAGCACTTAACACAAAATTTTGGCTGGGATCCCTGATACGGTGATCCTTACTTCACCTTAACACTCCAAATCAGTTGAGAAAACGCCTAGGAACAGAGTGCTCTGTCCTGGAAATAAGTCCTCATAGCCTAGAAACAGCTGAAAAAAAATCAGCTGTGTGGCTCAGGCATTTGTTCTGACCTAATTATTTCTAAATGAGCCCAGAGGGGTTTGGGGCATTTCCCTCCTTCCCTTCTCTCCAGGTAATACTGGAAATCCTTAACTACATTTCTAGCTCAGCAGTTTCTATAACGCTTCTCAAAATATTAGTAACAGAGAAACTATGGGGTGGGATGGTAAATGGCTTCAAGCTCTCCCTGATTATTTTTTTTTTTTTTTAAAGCAGAGATTTCAAATGACAAACCACTGATCACTGGAGACCTTCAAGGCCAGCACAGAGATGGATCCACATACAAGTTATATCCCTATAGCACAGCGAGTCCTGAGGATTAGAAGTGATGAAGAGACTCAGAAATGCATGGTCAGGTATTTATCAGTTCATAGATCTCCTTAACTGACACACCAAATCACGGGGGGATTTAGAGAAGTTTTATTTGATTCAGGAACAAAACTGCTTCTTAATATTTAAATTACTTTCCTTGTTCTTACTCTAAAAATAGCTACTGCTAATGCTGAGCTTTTATCTGGAGTTGTAGCACTCCCTAAAGATGCTGAATGAGGCCCCCCCAGCTTTCACACTTGGTACCATCTTTATTTTTTTTAATCCATGTCTCAAATCTACTACCTCTTCCCAAAAGTCACAGTTCAGGAAGCCATAAGAGTAATGAGCTTCCACTCTGTATTCATATCCAGTTATTGCTTGCAAAAGCAACTTGTTAACCAGCTGTCTGCTGTTGCTGCATTGCCAGATCCTGCTCAGCATGAACCGGGAGGGTTGCCTGGGGCAAGGGAACGGAAAGGGGATTTCCTTCCCTTCCAAGGTATCAAGAAGCGATAAAGATTTCTTTACAACCATCATAATAGACTTTGCACTTGGCCAAGTTGTATTGCATCAGTTGTATTTTATAGGGGAGAAAAGAGGTGGAAGGGAGGAAAGCTGGTGGGGATCATATCTTGACTTCCCTTGGGAACAGGGAAAAAGGGGAAAACAAACCCAATTTTTAAAAACAAGCAAGTTTAATAAATGGCACAAAGCATTAATCATATTTCAATAGGATCAGAAACCACTTTGCTAACTGCAGTCAAGGAACAAAATAGAGAGGAATGTAAAAAACCACAGATTTCTGGAACTATGCATACAGAGAAGTGACAATTTTTAATTTTTTCCCTGCACATGAAAATACCTATCACGTATTGTCACCCCTGCAAATAGGGAAACAGAAAAGAAATGTAATGCTAAACCACAAAAACTTCAGAAATGCCCCTGTAGGGTCTGTGTGATGTGGGGGGGGGGGGTGGGATAAAGAAATTACATGAATTACTTTATTTACCAAGTAAAAAGCAAGAACTATGACTGACTAGAGGAGATGTGCAGTGGAGTTTGGGGCTTTTTTTACTGATGTGTTTTTAAAGGGCAAATTACATGACCCGTCCAACCATAGAATTGTCAGCTTGGCATCAATCCCAGGTAAAATAATTGAACAGCTGATACAGAGCTCAATTAATAAACAATTAAAGAAAGCTAGTACAGTTCATGCATAAACCCACAGCGACTGAAATAACAGGCCTTTGACAAGATCAACATGATCTCTTCCATAAAAACTTATTTAATACCGGTAAAGGTAAGTGTTGACAAAGATTACTTTGAACTTTCAGAAGGTGTTTCACTTGCCATGGTTTGAGGTGTTGCTCAATTAAGCAGCCTGCTGTAAGAGCACAGTGCTCACACAGAGCAAGAACCGCACCATTTCCAGACCTACTACACAGAAGGCATCACCTCCATCTCTGATATTCAGAACCAGGGCCAGCCTGGCCTCTTTCCAGGCCTCCTTCAGGATCACCAGCACAAAACATCTCCTCAGCACAGCTTACAAGTCATAAATAAAAGCAGCCAGAGACACAAGAAGGATTGAGGTGCAGGTCCGTTCCCCCCAGTTTGCTGGTATGAAGCTAAACTGGCTCATTTGAGACATGAGAAATATATGTACAGCTTAATGGACTAGGAAAAGTCATAGAAACAAGAACCTGTCTGCAGATAGAAACAGGCAGAGGACATCAGAGATGAGGAAGAAGGAAGCCATAGAGAAAGTGAGCTCATTCTGGCGAGGAGATTGGGAAAGACAAATACATGCCAAGGAAAAGAAAAAAGTCACAAACATTTCCATACATGGGAGGCACTTTTGAAAAAGGATGCCTTTTTTTCAAATATTTAACTTAACTACACACTGCTTTCGGGCTTCTTAGCCTCCCATCATCGCTCTGCAGTGCCTCACCTTTCCACAGCACCAAACCACCAGCAGCAGAGAGGGTTTGGAGACCTGCCTTGTGCTGCTGTGGGGCAGCAGGGACTCCCAGGGCATCTCAGGGGCTTTGAGAGGCTGGAAATCAATTCTATTCCTTTTCATTTCCCCCCCCACCAGCCAACCTTTGCAACTTCATTATAAATCTTTTCTTTCGCAAAAAGAATGGCTAATATTCCCAATCTCATATCAAATCTGTGGTAAACTCTATAGCATCTCTTTTATTTCTAAATGAATTTGCCTTATTAAAAAGTAATGAGCTATTAATTAACTTTGCACTCATACAAAGCTGTTTAATTCTCAATCCAATTAACAGCAATCTGCTGAAGGATTCTAATGATTATTTTAAATTTGCTAAGAGAAACATCTCTGAGCCTTTCATAATAAGATACTTACAGAATAGCTTGGGCTGGATCTTGCTTGCATTTTAATTCAATAACATTTTTAAAATATTTCAACATCTCTCAACAACATTATCTTTGACAACATACCATTTAGATACAAAGCAAGGCTGAAAAACTAAAACTGCGTATTTGGAAATTGTTTTGGAGGGATTATTTTGTTTTTAGCTCTCCTGATCATATCAACATAGGCATAGAGGGTTCTAAATCCTCAAGTACAGTTTCTGTTCAGGTTCAAGTAAGTCTCACAGGGACTTCACACAGGGATTTGCTTTGCAAAGACTGCAGCAATGGGCTGCTTCTCACCTTTTCAAAGTGTTTCACGAAATCTCTCTTCTGTCTGCACAGAGGAGCTCACTCAGAAACCCAATGTGGAGCTTATCTTGTTAAGTTACATTAAGTTATAACCATAATGACAATGATTATCTTGTACAACTTTAAACCTGAATATGGGCTGATCTTACATAGTTGGACAGGGAAAACTTCATGCCCATATGATTTCGGCATCTAGAGGTTTTTTTTCCTTCCCTCTAATACAGACATACCAGATGGCACTTTGAGCAACGTGGTTTGGTGGGAGGTGGCAACGGGTTGGAACTCAATCTTTGAAGTTCCCTCCAACTCTAACCATTCTATGATTCTATAGCAGAACATACATGTGTGTAGCGTACACATCTGCAGTCACTATCTAGACTCACTTCTTTTCTTACAGAGAAAAACACTCCCAAAGTCTGCCCTTTAAAGAACAGCCATTTTCTCCACCACTGCAGCAAAGCCATCTGAGAACTACAAAGCTGCAGCTTTTGATTCTAACTAATATTATAAATTTTCCCCAAAGCAAGTGAAGAATACACTCAGCTCAAAACACCACAAGTGAAAGTAAGAAACTTAAACATTAAACATCACCACTGCATGTATGGTTCTTAATAATTAATTGCCACTGCCCACTTGCAATGAAGACTGCCAGAAAAGCTGCAGATCAATATTCAATTCGGAACGATTCTGCGGTGTGCCATATCACATGGGTCCCAGATACTCAATTTCAATCATGTGATCAGAGCAGGAAATTTATAAGGTGGTTCATAACTTGCCTTTGCACATGTTAAACCCCCTCCCCCCCAAACTCCATCTAGTTTAGCTTAGCACGTACGCAAACCTGAAGCAGTATAACCTATGACATGTTAAAACTGATATGCATATCTAGAAACATGGCAATAGTTAAAGTCACTGTGGTACAAGGATGTGAGTAAGGGCCACTGATGTTTCATAGAACACAGGTTTGTTTTTTAAATAATACAATGGTTCTATGGTTTAAGCAATGTCAAGATCTTTTTCACATCCAGCTATAGGGGCTTGCTGATGTTTATTACAGGAATACCATTTGGACCTCACCTATTTCTGCAGTCTTGTTGGATTTCCCCACTAAATCCACTGCTAACAGTGGAATCACATGCAAGATCTGGCCCCACAACACTGGTACCCATGTAGGGAACTGAGGCTAGGAGAGGGTGCACCACATCGGCTATAAACAGAATGAAATCTAAGAACAAAAACAAAACAAAGGTATTCCGGCACATCAATGAGTCCCAGCTGAAGTCAGCTCTTCCCTCTGTATGTCTATGTTGGCAAGAAGCAGGATACATCAGGAAAGAAAGCTGAATCTTCCTGATTTTATATATTGAATAGGTCCCAAAACAGTTGCCTAAATTTGCTGGTGAAAAGTTTTGACATGTCCTCAGATGCTGCTTTTTGCTTTGCTATGATCCTTTAGCATTTTTAATTCTCACATGGCATCGTGCAGGACAACTACCCAATGTGGAGCAAGGAACGTTCTTCTTCCTGATTAATGAAGAACATCTTTGGGTTTTACTTTTCTCTCACATGGACAGTTCATTCTGCACTGCTCCAGTGTTTATTTGCATGCTTCATAGCCTCCTGCTTCAGAGGGGACACGTGCTACTGTTTGATGATTTACTATGTGCCTTTGATTGAGGCTGAGGGCATTTCACGTTATTTTATTATCTAATGCATGTACACACAGCGTATTTTAACTGCTGCATCCATACTCTTATTTTACAAATCAATGCTGTGCCTCTCTCCAAATCAGAGGAGCCATCTGAAAATATTGATCTGTTCATATTTCTTTTTCTATTGATTGTGTCATGTACAGCACCATCAAGTTTCCTTTGGCTCAGAGGATGTTCACATTATGCGATTTTCCACGTTCAGTGTGGTGACAACTGCTATTAGCTTGCCCCAAAGTAATCAGAGTTAAACCTTCTGAATTTTTTTTTTCCCCCCACAAGCCTCTGGACACACACTCAACACACACAAATTACTTTTACTAAGGCCTCTGCCTATTTAGAGCAGATAAAACCCTGAAGTTGACAAGGTTTCCCCAATCTCATAGCATGACCAGTGAACTCTATTCCAAACGGCAGTCAGTAGCCGGTTTAGAAAATTCAGGCTCTGAAAGACAATATATGAAGATGCTTTATGCTTTTATGAAGCACAGAGGGGGCTTTAATTGCCATTTAGACATCTTGCTTAACCAAAGAATCTTAATTTGAAAACAACTCCTGTTGAACTACTAAACTATTTTGAAATAGTTTAGTAGTTCAATAGGAACCAACCCTCCAACTTCTTCCATAAAAATTAGTTTTACAAATTATTTTTCTCAAATTCTGTTATATAGAAGTTCCTTACTATAGAAAGGACACAGCAGTAATTAAATCAGTTCTTGGTATATTAAGGAATTAATACTTGTCATGTGACATCTGTGCCCTTACACATCCCTTCTGCAACTGTGCACTGAAGTTGAACTTGTACACCAGTTTTTAGACTTCAGGCACAGAAAACACATTTCTCTCTAAGGGAGTATATATTTTAAATGCATTCCTCCTTCCTCGATGGAATTCAACTCTGCCTCGCATTCAAAAAGATGTTGGAACTCTGGTTCCTTCATCTGGATCCAGCATATGGTTCCCTCCAAAACTCTCTCAGTGCAGTCATACAAGTTTTATGGAAGTTGATGTTATGCAGCTTCAGAGAAGAGTGGGCAAGTGTGTCATGACCTGGGCTGTGTCAGGCACAAACAGTAGGTCTAAAGCCTCACAAGTGCACTGGATTGACCACACATGGGCAATACTACTTGAACAGCACCTTTGTCACATGTTTAATGCATCTGAGAAGCTCTAGACAACACGCATTTTGTACGCATAATACATACAATCAGAGTCTTGCAACTCTGCCCAGGCTGCACTCTATTTGGAAATAGCCACATTATACCCAAACAACCTCAAGTTCTACCACAGGCAGGAGCTCCGGATGAATTGAGAAAGGAAAAAAAAACAAAACAACACACCCTGGAAAGTCCCCAAAACAGAACATCAGAGGAAGCACTATACACAGAAGGCTCTTTGAAAGAACCATTTGATAAATATTACTTTCTTTGCATAAAATTTATATATTCAAGTCCACTCCCACTGAAGTCAAGCAGGCAGATCTTAAGAGCTAAAACTACCTGAAAACTAAGACCAAGGTCTAAACACAACTATCTTTCAGAGCAAATGATCTTCCAAAATAACAGCCCAATGAAGATTCTAGGGTATTCGGCTAGAAAATCTGCAATAGAAACCTTATCTTCATCCCCCCTTTTTAAACCATGGTAGTTAGTACATTACAGAATCTCAAATAATCGATTTATATGGATGTGCCTCATTTACATAAGCACCAGGAAAGACAGCAAAATAAACATCATCAGCTAAGGTTTTGTTGCAGCAAAGGATTTTACTAGATTTGAGACGTCGTAAGCTTTTTCTTGGGGTGAATAAAAACTTTTATATTTAAAGTCATGATATTTTAATTTGACAAAATTGGTGGTGTTATAGCTCATACTGTACTAAAACGCAGATGGGACAGGGATAACACTTGGAACAAGGACTGAGAAAAATGAGACATTAAACTGAACTAACAAATGCAAATAGGTAGAATACTACTATTTACCCTTTTTTTTCGGGAGAGTCAATAAACACTTTTTTTTTTTTTAGAAAAAAAGAAGTTTTGTTTGGTAGAAAACCAGGCACTGAAAGTTCATGGAAGTGCAAGATCATTACAAATTAAGTGATTACTGATGCATGAAATACAACATGGCTGGGATCAGGTAAACAAAACAGTAAGACAAGAAAAATCTGTTGCAGCCGAGGCACCTTGCACCTGTAACTTTGTAAGAACTTATCCTTTTTTCAGTGCAAAATGCTGTCAGTTATAAAATGAGCAATCTGTTCTCCTCAAAACAAAGGAAAACCCAAGGTCCAATTTGTGCAGCTTCAGCTTCTCCACGCGGGAAGACAATTCAAAACTATCTCAGCAACAGCTTGAATTCACATGCTCTAAACCTGAGGATGCCATCTGCGGCCCTGCATTTACATTTAACATTAAAAACTGTGCTTCTGGCAAACTTCATTCTCTGCCTACAAACCCTCAGTCTCTTACTCCAGCTGTGATTCCTGCCACTGTTCCAACATCCACAGGTAGACGCCTAAACTAAAAGGACATCTGCTCTTGACCATTCAAAGGAAAACACGTCATCAAAATTAAAGATGCATCACACAATACTTGACATCACAGCATGAAATTTACAGCGATGGTGAACACTGACAGTGCAGAGGGTCCCCAGAAACACCCACACTCGTCGCCACATTTTTCTCTACAACTGCTTTTTTTTCCAGTAGCACAGGGCAAGCACACGGAGAAACACAAATACCACCTTTGCTTTGAAGTGCTCTCTTTTGCAGAGTCCAAGAACCAATTTGATGCTGCCTGCTGTAGTCCTGGTACGGACCAAAGTGCTGAAGTGATCATTATTTTCAAGCACAGCTTGGTTGTGGGCTGGAGAATCTACAGGCAATGCTGCCTTCCACAACACTAAAACCACCCCACAGCCTTTAAAATCACTCATGCCTATCAACATCTATTACTGACTGTATCTACTGTTTATAAAGTAATTCTTTTAATCTTGGATTTATCTTAAAGTCTTGAGGATGCATAATTTGCATGCAGAACAGCTTATTATAAATCTTCCCACAAACAAGAACAACTACAAAGTCACTTTGTACAACTTTCAAAGTTTAACAGTTCTAAAAAACGGACAGAAATGCAGTTACTTGAAGCACAGCATCCCATTATTTAGTGTTGAGACACTTTCCTAGAGCTCATACAGAGTTCATACAGTGCATGGGTATTTCTGTGTCACATATGGATCAGTCCCTGCAACATGTAACTGATTTTCCATAGTGTACGTTAAGTGTGGTCAAACAACTTAAGGCCTTAATAGGTATTTTAACAGATCGAAAGAAATACAAACGAGTGAAGGCATTTTGATGTTTGTCACCACTTACAGTTTAGAAGCTTTTCAGGACACATATGTTTAATCAGAGAGAGCGTTGATTAAGATCATGGCTGAGTGATTATTTATTGACATGTGCATAGAGGGATGGAAACAGAATGGGATAACTGGTTCCTTGCCAGGGTAACTGGCAATCGTTATTGACCATTTTTTATTTTTGGACATCGGCCCAAATATAATACTGTAGGTGCCAGATAAGCTTTATATTCAGCAAAAGTAAAGCTACATGCATAGCTTCACATATATGATTAATCCTTTTAATACTGGGCCAAGCTACTCCCAAACCCTCACAGTTAGTCAGTGCCTCCATCTGCATATGTTAGTGAGCCGTTACACACACACATTATTTTCAGCAATCCAAGCAGAAAAACAAGTTGGCATTTCAAAAGAAACCAGCAGCAGTTAGATGCATTTTAGGGACTTGGTATGAAGCAGTAATCACCACCTTTCTCTCACAGCCCAATATTGAAACGAGGGAAGAGCAAATGTTTGCTTTTCTGAGAAGGGCAATATTCCAACAGATGAGAAGTAGAACCACCAAATATTGACAGTCTGAGGATTTGCAATCAAAGCAGCATAAGGTCTCTCTCCCTGTTGGGACTTGGACTAAGCACCTTCACCTCCTAGGAATGCTTGGTCTATCAGCTGAACTGGTGGTAATAACCCTGTCTAAGGTCTGCAAACAGAGATATCATGCTCACGAAAGAAGATCACAAGAAGAAAGATGACAAAAATTGCTGGGACTCGTCTGTTCCAACAGAAGGTGCAAGTAGGGAATGGTTGTGGGTCAGCTCCAACAAGTCAACAGGAGCCTTTCAACGTATTTTGATGGGCTTTCAAGCAGCCCCTTGAGCACAGCTGCTCAGTTGTTAACATGCAAACCTTTAAATAAATTCAAAGAATGCCTTCGCATCTCCTCTACGTGGCTGAAGTCACATCCAGAATTCAGCTGTTTGTGTTTTATTTGTAAGCAGCACCAATGAAAGCAAGACAGATCAGAAACAGATTTTTTTTTCAGTCTCAAAATTAATCTACCAACTCTCCCCACGCCTCAAGCCTTTTCTTAAGCATCCTTCTTGCTTTACTGGAAATTACCATACCTGAAAAGCCACTTTGGCCCATATTTGTAAATTATGATTTTTCCACAGACTCTTTTTTAGCACTCTATTTTATTAGAAAATAAGTTAAAAACAAATACTTATGGGATTACTAATTAACTTTGCAGCTTTGTTAGAATTATGAGAACTCTCTTCAAGACCTCCCCTAGAAGCCTCTGTCCCCTCTTCTGCATTAGACTATGTGCACAAAGTGTATATGCACACACACACTCTCGAACCTTCATACGTGCAAAATGAAGATACAGAAAACCTGTCTGCAGTGTTAAAGAGTCAAAACACAGGAGTGCCAGCTGTTTGAAATACAAGCAGCTACATTATTTTAAGTTTTAAGCCTTAAAAATTGGGGTGGGGGCAGAGAGGAAATCAACCCTAAACCAAAAAACTTCTTCAAACAGTCTCACTTTTTGAGGACATACAAGGACTTATTTCAGAAGGCCACACGGCTTTGTAGGAGCAGGGGGGCTATTCCCAGCTTTGTTTTCTCAACAGGGATCACCGATTTGTGTGGAGGATTTTTGTGCAGATTAATATCATTCAGTTCAAAAGAGAAACCTCAAGACCATCACTTGACTCAATCTCTGATTTGGGATAAAATTTACAACTTGGTATATTTTTTGCCACAGTAGAAAATACACGTGGCTGGGACAGGATGTATATGGAGCAGGAAACATGACAGAACTTACTTTCAGAGTTCCGTAGATTCCTAAAGCCAGCAGAGGCTTCACAGAAGCACTTCTTTTACTACTGAATTCAGAAATATTTCTGCATATGCAAACAGGCACCCGTAAGCGACTCTGACAAGCACCAGTCTGTTCAGATCTACCGTTCAGCCCAGACATTTAAAGACATTTGGAGGAAGGTGGCGGAGAAAAAGAAAAAAAAAAAAAGAGTGGCCTTCTATATATGCAAGGCTTTATCTGTGTGACAAAGCAGCACTAAGAGAAAGCAATTTAGAAGCTGGCATTAACTTCCTTACTTTAATACCTCCAAGTTAAAAAATCAATAGATTTTAATTGTTCGGTGCAAAGTAATGTTTTGCTCTGAACTGAAGCAAAAAGTTTCCGCATTCTCTGCTAAAGAAAGCTCCTCGACAAGTATTGAGTATCGATCAAGATTTTTCTCAGCAGTAAAACAAACTCAATTTCAACCTCCTATAATGTAAAACTTGAGTTTCCAACAGAAAAAATAAGCAATGCTCCAAGACTACAGGAAAAAAAAAAACCCTGTGACTTTTACTGTCTTCCCAGCCCCTCCAAAAAGTTTCTGTTTTATCAGCTGCATTGCTACCATAAACATATCTAAGGGAATATGGTCCTCCACAAGAGATCCTGGTCAACTGTCAAAATTCTTCAGAGCAGACAAGAAACAAAGCAGGATGCACTTATTTAACAGTCAGTTTCTAAAAATAGATTTAGTTAAAAATTCAGTGGTAGGACGTAATCGGGACATTAAACAAGGCAACACAGGTCTGGATTCTGCATTAAAGATAGAAAAAAAAACCCCAAAACTATCTTAAGAGGTTTTGAAAGTAGAACCCTGAAATACCAACTTACTAGAAGACGCATTACAGCCTTTGGTAACTACCTGGTGTCACAGCTCCTTTTCAGGGTTTAGTTTTCAGGAATACTGTCATAACGAGATCTCAGCATCCCACTGGGCAGAAATATTGGTTGCGGTTCCATTGAACACAGCTGCACAGCTGGTGTCCCAGGCAGAGCTCTGGCTCTTACACCCCCAGGACCCTCCAAGGGCTGAGGACCAGGAGCCAGAGACAGCATCCATCTGACAGTGAAAGCAAGAGCATCTCTGCCAGCAGATTTGCCATCCTGACTAGGATCCATCTGAACTAGGATGGAGTAAGGGAGGGACTGGAGGACAGGGAAAAGTGAGCACAGTGAAGTCATCAGAACAGTCAGGGCTAGAGCACTTGCCCTCAGAGTAGGGGCCAAAGGAACTAGGCTTTTTCCAAATAACTCAGAATACCCAGAATCACAGAAAAAGCAGGAATAAGAGTTACCAGTTTTCGGCTGACCCAAAACATTCCCCCACATTGTTTTCTTCCCATTCTTGCCCTACTACTCTAATTTTTGATTTTCCATCTGCTTCCTTCCTCTTACCAACCATCACATCTAAGGACTCCCTGAAGCGACTTTACAGAGTAATTCAATCTTGGGCCATTTATCAGCATGACTGATACCCAATGCCTTCCACCCAAACAGTGCTCAAAACAGTAAGTACAAAACCAGGGCAGCTTTCAACTCACATTCAGAAGAGAGACCTACTCAGCAATACCTTTGTTCCCCCCTCCCATCTTCCACTGAGAAATTTTCTTTCAAGGCTGGAAAAAACACTTCTTGCAGCATGTCTTTGCAGGGAGAACTCTTAAATCTGTGGAACAAGTCACCAAGGAGACTAACAGCAGCCCAGGTCCTCCCACAGTTTCTTAAGGATTAAGAAGTCCTCACTTTCCTGCAACTGGTAGCAGGTTCTTTAGGAAGGCACACAGAGCAGAGCATGGCCTGGGATGCTCTGAAAAAGAGAGGCACACAGTCCCTTTTTAACATCTGCTCACGTATTTGCCTGGGCTCAGCACAGCCCATTTCTTGCTCACTGCTTTCTTTCTTCACTCCTTCCTCCTCCTGAGCTTCTCAAATTCCCTTGCACTTTCAACCTGTACTTCTTTGCTACTGTCCTTCCCTTTCATTGCTCCTAAACAAGACTAACAGCCAATATTACTGGTAATTTGGTGTGAGGATAACATTACACAGACATTTGTGGGTTTTCTCACATAGAGGGAAAGTCTTGTGGTCAACGACCCAATCTGAAGACAGTTTGCTCCATCCACAAGTCAGATTTGAAGGGCTGTGGTTACCTTAACAGGCCACGCTGAGCTCAGCATTTTGCAACATGGACAGGTCCCTTCTGCTCAAGGCGACGCTGAGCAGCCAGCCCAGCCACCTCAGCCAGCTGGAAGCACCAGCCAGCTCAGTTGTGTGAGACCACAAAAGATCAGTGCTATGAAAACAAAGTTTAATGCAGGAGGTCTGCTATCCACACCTACAGCCCTGTATTAACAGGTTACCATCTCCCAAAGATTGGTATGATGGGCCATAAGGAAGGAGCAAGATGTGTACACACACATCCTTATGCTAGCCAGGGTCACATCTTACACTGACACAGGGGGTTTGTTCCCTTCTCTGCCCAGATTGCTATGAAGTTCCCAGGATTTGGGCTAATGTTGTGGAGTTCTGCAGTTTTGAGTAGAAGATGGGACATTATGACTGGGAAACATCCATTATCTGAGAAATCTCATGTCTTTTAAAGATGCTTCTGAGTCCAGCTCTGGTCTGGTGGTGGCTATTAGCTTGTGAGCACTCAGACTCACTGAAGCCTTTCGACAGCCAGAGAGGAGCCTGTACAACCATTGCAATCAGCTGATCCAGACAAGAATCATCACAAACCAGGAGTTCAATCAGGCTCAGGGGAAGAGAGTCTACTGATCTCGTGTCACATCCCAAAAGCCTCATAAATGGCTACACCTTTCCTCACTGAAGCAGCAGGAGCTTAAAGAAGAGGCCTGGCCTGGCAGTCTTCTCTTACCTTGATTAATGCATGCATTTAAAATACTATTAAATGTGTTTCAAAGACTACTTGGAGTGCTTGCAGTTTACAGACTACTGCAAGCAGGTTGTCAAAGTCATATTTTGCAAATCATTGAATTTAATAAGATTGGCCTGAGCAGGCAGAGCAGCAGTACTATCAGTCCTGTAACGGGAACTGGAAGTTCCAAAACGGAGCCATGCATGAACATAGAGCAAACAACCCTCAGCCAGATAAAGCTGCAACAGGTTTGGGCAGACAGCTCTGTATCCACAATACAGAGCAGAAATCTTCTTCAGAGAGCTTTCTCTAATCATGTTTAATTCCAACAACAAAACAAACAGCCCTCCTCTTTTTCCTACAAAGGCTGTTACGCTGTTTATTTAAGATGTGAACAAACGCAAAAATAAGTTTAAAATACATTGCTGGCAGAGAAAGGATTTTCCTACAGTCTTGGAGGTATCAAATAAGCAACATTACTTTGTAGCACCGCTGCCAATAAAAGGGTTTAAGTGAAAATTGGTTCTGTTTTACCTCAAAGCAGGACAAAAATGAACAACCTCATTCAACATACCTTAAGAGAGAATAAACTGTCTTTGTTTTCTGATTTACAGAATTTGAACACACTCTAAGTTCAGTTCTACAAAGCCAGGCCACCTGAACAGTGGGGAAACCTCCATATTTTTAGGAGGTCTGAGTTCTAGCAGCCTTTTCAGGTCTCCAAGAGACCCAAATTGTTCAAAATGCCTTAAAGTCTCAGTTTTTATCGGAAAACACTCTAGGTAGGTCAAGTATTCCACCTGCAAATCCCTCTCCCCTCCTGTATATTGTCTCAAAAAAGTATTAGTATGTTTTTCCTTAAATGAAAAGAACAGCAACTGACATACTGATTATTACCTTTCTGTACCTAGCGGACAGCACTGAGACACTAAATCAGGATGAGGTAATATACAAATTTATTCAGCAAAGCCAAATATTTGATGAAGCACAAACTGAAATTTAATCAAACCAGAACCACCTGGGAAATCCTGCCCTATGCATCAGCTATCTCCAAATAAAATCCTAAAATAGATATACATGTAAAAATACACAGATTGTGAATTTTTAAAACATGCAAATGCAGAGCAGAGAGAGTGAAAGTGTGTGCGCACATCGTGCCCAGACACAAGTATTACATACAGACACTGATGTACTGCTGCAAATCCAGAAAAAGGCCACAAAGATGGTTGAGGGATCAGAGCATGCAACATAGAAGGCAGGGTTGGAAAAGCTCAGCCTCGTGAAGGCCCACAGGGATCTTATCACTGTCTAAATACCTGATGTGAAGAGGTAAAGACAACAGAGCCAGAATCCTCTCTGTGGCATCCAATGAAAAGACATGAATTGAAATACAAGAAGTTCCATTTAAATTTGAGAATAAAAGTTTTTCTACTGTGAAGGTGCTCAAACACGGGAACAAGCTGCCCAGAGAGGCTGTGAGTCTCCATCTTTAGATACATTCAAAACCCACCTGAACTCAGCCATGAGTAACCAGCTGGAGGGGGTGATCCTGTGTTGAGCAGATGTTGGATTAGACCATCTCCAGAGGTCCTGCCTCACCTCAACCATTCTGCAGCTCAGTTCCAATATCAATACTGTTTAACACTTGCATAGCTCTCTACATATGCTTGAACAACTACAGATCAAGAAGGTGGAAAGTACCCTTTTAGGCTGTTTAAAACTGGAGGCATCTTCACTGTTCAATAAAGCACACATGATAAAGGTAAGAGGAACTACTTCTGGCTGATTTGGGGGCAAGGAGGGGTTGGGGAAGGAGGTTCAGGAGTCAGATTAAATGCTTTGTTTACTCACAAGTAAAAAACAACAGCTTATCTACATAGCATTGTGCTTTACCACTCACAAGCTTATCATTGTATGACAAAATAAAAAAGAATGACCTGGGTCCATTATAAGTGCCCCCAGTCCCAAAAGAAACACATTTAACAACTTCTCTACTATAACATAGACATAAATTACTCACAAATGAAAAACACGGTCTCACCTCAAAATCAATTCTTAACCACCTCTCAAATGGAAAAAACCCTAAACTCTTTCACTTCCCAGCATTTGTGTATTTACTATCACACTGTCTTTCTTAAAAAGAATACTTGCCAGCTGTGTAAAAAATCAATGTCTGCCCTGCCTGTACGTATCTGTCACCTGCCACAGAGCACCCTCTGAAAAGGCAGGTTCCAGAATCCACTTACAATGGAGACATCCCCAGGCATTTACCCTGCAAAAAGCAACATGGTTGTGGCTCCACTGCCTGTTCAGGCACTAGTCCGATACACAAGGCTCCCTGAGGCTGCTTATAACACAAGTGTGACCAGCTGCAAGGAGAAAAGGAGCATGAGCAGTGCACATGGGTATGCCCTTGGGTCAAGGGCTCACTTACAGGAGTTTGCTTTTGCCTGAGGAAGCACAAAACTCATTCTAAGGGAGCAAGACATCCATGTTCCCCAGTAAACCTCTTCGATTTCTCTTGTTAAAAAGCCTGCACACAGTCCCTAACCCAAAGGAGCTCCCCAAAGGCAATTACAGCCACCTTCTCCCAACAACCCCAAGATAAACCATTATTTATCTTGCCTGTCTGGCACACGGGTATCTACAATGAAAGCAGTTTCATTTCTAACACTGACCTCTCTGCTTTGGCTACAAAGGGCAACAAGAGCAGAAGAGTTTTAAGACACAAAACTGTCATACTCCAAAATAAATTCTGCAAGACAGCTTTTTTTTTTCTCCCCAACTTTACACACAGTAGTGGAACTACCAGTTCTCATGTCAACTGGTTAGTAGAGGACTGGTATCTCTTCCTGCGAGAAAGAACTGTGCACAACTTAGCGTTCATAAGAAACTTTTGCAAAGTAAAAAAAAAAAAACCATGTAGCTGTACTGATTTCATTCAATGCATGTTCATGGATGGCAGTCAAGACCTTACCAAACCTTCTAGAGAAGGTATCGTTTAATGGTATTGGGAGTGAGAGGAGAGACAGCCTCAAAGCACACTGCACTCATACTGCCTTCCATCAGGAGATCTGAAACTATTTCACAAGTGCTAATTAAGCTTCCCCAGACTCCAGTGAGATAGAAAGGAAACATATATGCCATTTACAATAGACTTAATTGAGACATGGAAATATTCACTTGCCCAGGGTTATAAAACAAGATGGGGACAGAGTTGGAACAGAAGACCTGAACCTCAAAATCCCAAATCCCTGATCTAAGCATTACAAAATATTCATCTATTCCCTGCCTGAGTGTCTCTCAATGCAGAAATTCCTGCGAGTATAAAAAGTACTATGAAGGGAGCCAGCTTCTCTCACAATTTGCATGACTTCAGTACAACATTCAATAGGTTGCTTTGTCATCAAGGAAAGCTAAAGTTAGCTAAAAAGGGCAAGGTTTCATTTTCACCTGTGATATGACAAAATGCAAACACAGTGAGTCAGAGCTCTTCAGTTCTCCTGGAAGACCAGGAGGACAGGGAATGCAGAGGGCTACAATATACTTCTAAAAGATTAATTAACAGTGAAGTATCATAAAGGACTGGGGGAGGGGAAGACCTTGATTCATGTTCATCTCAGAATACATTTTCTTTAAATCATTTCCCTTGTGTAATTACACATATATTACAGATAATGTTCTCGTACTCTATTCGCCTTGCTATAAAATGGCAATATAAACATTTTCCTCCTCTGTAACACCTTTGGCAAACTTATTATCTGAAGAGAGGTATCCTGGGGAACAGTATTCAATACAACAAGTAATTCTTCATCTGTATTTAGTCTCTTTTTAAAACATTAAAGTGGAAGGAAGGAAGAAAAGCAATCCAAGGTCAAGTCCTATATAAATATCAGCTTGAATCTGTGATTCCGCTCCCATTACCTCCTGCTATTTCATTACTGTGTCATATGGACACATACTATTGACAAACTGCAGTTTAAGTTTCCACACTTCTGTTTTGTCCTGAGTTCCCATAGAAGAAAAATTTTAAGTGCCATCTATTTCTGAACAATTAACTAACTCACCCTTCTGACGCAAGCAGATATCCTGAAAAATGGAAGCCTTTCCTTCCTGCGTGAATTAGATATGCCAGTAGAAACTAAATCCATAGCATTAAGAAGCAAATTTATTAATCCCATCACACTTCTCCCAGCTTTTGGTGACCTGTCACAAGCTTGTTCCATGACATCGAGATCCTCAGTGTGCATTCTGGGCAGAATATGCTTTAAACAGGCAGCAGCAGGTAAGTTTGCATCATGCCCGTGACTGGTTGGGATGAGCTTCAGGACCAGTCTTGGGAAAACACAACCCAAGAGCTGCTGGGAGCCCAACAACACTAGAAGATCCTCTTCACTAGAGCTTTCCTCATTGTACCAACAGCATGGCATTAAGCCACCGCAGTGCTGCCTTCCATCTATCAAACACGTATGGCATTTAGTTTTTAAGACAGAAAACTCTAAGAAAAATCCTTTTAGAAGAAGCTCTACTACAACATTTTTAATCACTGAATTTTCCTTACATTCTTACTCTTCTTAGCAGAGTTGTTGCAGTGGAGAATTGAGAGAGGAATCCTAAATAAAGACACTCACCTTTACAGCTTCAGAACAGGAACTGATCTACATATTTATTAGGCATATGCTGTGAACACACACCTGCTGTTGCAACACAATTAATTCCTTGAACATCACCTAACAACACTGATGGGCATTACAGGAAACACACTGGAGGAATGAATGGCCACTATATATGGCTGGCAAAAGAAAAGAGCAGGGTAAGGAAAGTTAATTAGAAGCCTGAGGATATAAAGGAAAAGGATGAAGTTTTGAAGAAACTCAGTATTTGTTCTCCTTAGCACTACAATTATGTAAGTACTGAGAACAATAAAAAAATAGTAGAACTGGAAGACATGAATTCCCTCAAGTTGACTGATAAATAACACAGCACCTTCTCACCTCCTTTTTTTCTTTAATGGGATTCAAATGATCAATTATTCAATTTAGTTACAGCAGCACTTGCTTCCCCACCCAGCTTTGTACTATTTCAGTTAAAGTGAACAAAGCACAGGATGACCTTAATTGCATACATGATGCTGATTTTGATTCAAACAAGGAATATAAAATGAGCACACCACGAAGCATCATGTAGCAAACATTTATAAACAAGTAATCTTAAAACCTCAAATCTCAATTCATTATAGTCCAGCCAGTGGCTTTCAGGTCAGGTCTAAGCCACAATACAATTCCCCACAACCCTCCACGATCACCACACGGAGGAGTTGTTTGCACAGCTCACTCTGCCCAAGTATCCAGACTTCTGCTCGTATGCCTAACTTTACCTATTCTGGGGGGATACTGTACAAAGAAAGAGGAGGCAGGGTATTGCACAGTTATGCAGACCCACTCATGATTGCAAAGCAGCAAACAAAATCCCCCCACTAGTACATTCATGCAGTCAGAGAAGCCCCTAAATTACTGTCCAGCTCTTACTGGTGATGGGCTTCCTTATCACAGAGGGAGACTAAAATAGGTAATATTGTTAACAATGAAAAAAAAAAAGAAAGATAATCAAGCTTTCTGAAGGGTATTAATTACCCTAGCAGAAGGCTGTCCATAAAACCTATATCAATCCTCTTGTAGATTTGGCTTAAAAAAATTGCCTGATCACATACTCTTTCCTGCCATGGGATCTTTTGTTGTTCCATGCAAAAGATGGATGGCACTTACCAAACGAGCAGCTATTCAATATTTTGTTTTATTCTTATTGTTAGCTCCGTGGCCCTATGCATAATTTACAGCATGCTATGCAAACTGATCTCCACAGAGAGAATTATTAATTTCCTCTTGAATTTCTCTACAGCTATAGAATTTCTGTTGCTTCATATACATTTGCAGATGCCCCCTACCTCCCAGCACTGTTCATCCCTTCCCATTTTAGGGACTTAAAGAGAGACTAAGGGAAGATGCCCATGTTAACTCCATGTTCCCCATTGGAAGTACCTAGGGATTTTCAGGGTCCTCAGGAATCTGCATCAATCCCACAACACACGGGAAACACAGCAGCACTGATTTCAGCTGCAGATGGGACTTTTAAAGCTTTTTTGGATGTTAAATCCAAGGCCTCGGCTTATACCCCACCCTTAAGTAACAGCTCGTGCTCACCTGCCAAAGCTTCAACAACTCACCCAGAATCTTTTGGGAACTTTGATGCAGAAATAAGACATCAAATGCTTAACACTCCTCCTCTCTCCAACTTGTACATTACGTACTACTTTAGCACCTACAACTCACTCTACTTGTAATTGGGGTAGGTTTTGTTTGTTTTAAATACTGCACTCCCTATTTGCTCCTAGGTTAGATCAGGTCTGAACACAGATTGGGGGCGTGGAGGACGAATTTGGAGGGGGACACAATACAATCTTGACTATAATGCTGCTGATATTTAACAGACACGCAACAGATATTTAATCAGATCAATCAAAAACAGTTGAGAAGCATTAGTTTGTGTTAACATCCCTTACACTATGGTGTAATCCCTTACACATGCTAAATACAGCATCCTCTTTTTTTTTTCCCTTAGTATACCTCCTCCTTTCCCTCTTCAACAGCACTATAAAAAACTTTGAAATTTAGAGGAAAAAAAGCCTGCAGTGGATTATTCAATTTGTTCTCTCAGAGTGCAGTACTTTTTTCCCCTCTACAGAAGATAGTCAATTATTTTGTCCTGTGTAAATTAAAATGACTCAGGCAACAGTTTCCACCATTTCCTTTGGGACACAAATCTACAACCTCATGGGTTTGCAATAAGATTTCTCCTAATGCTCAAAGTAAATTATTCTCTTGTTTTAATCTCATTCTATTACTCTCAGTGCACATTAAATAATTCTCCCTTCTTCCCCTTCCTTTCCTCCTCTGAGAGGTGCTCTCCCTTTCACAGCTGCGTTCTCAGTTACAGGTCCAGAAGCTAAATGTATTTATGTATTGTAAATCTTTGCTCAGAAAGTGGAGAAATTGCCACTTGTAGGTACTCTCAATCCTTTAATTTGTCACTCTCAGGAATAAGTTGATGTTCAGGGCTGAGGGGAGTATTCCAGACAGAAACAAAATCCCAGACATACACTTTTTTAAAAAAACAAAAAACAAACCTACATACACAGCAGGTGTCATATTCTGCCTTTAGTGTACTTGCTTCTTTTCAAATTTAAATTCAGTTCCATGCAAATATGCTGTCAATTCTCAGTCCTCTCAAAATTTCAGCATTAATCACTCCCAGATTTCTCCCATCTACTCAAAATAACTTTGTTTATATTTACTCTGGATCTATATTGCAATGCTTCCCAAGACTGGGGCTAGATTTCTGCCTGTGATTAACTCCGACATCATTTCTGCAATTTAAAGTTCTTTTAAGTTTACCTACACTAAGAAAAACTTACAAAGGCACTACTTCTACATTTCCCTGAACTTTAATGGAAATGCTAAAAGTCCAATCCTGATGAGCAATCTTTCTGCCATCCCCTATACTATGTTATGGGTAAGTTGTTGTATACACTATGTAATCCACTCCCTTTGTTCTCTTTTCAGAAATTCAGACATGTATTACACTATTCAAGCAGGATACACTCCAAACTTACATCATGTATTGATAATGTTTCTGTTGCTTCCTGCACACTCCAGGTCCCAAACACCTGCAAGTCACCCTGAAGTCAGCAACCGCTGGGAATTGCACTAAGTCACAACAGGAAATTTAGTACTTATTTCACTGAAACACTCTTATTTATGATGCATTCTGTTAGCAATAGAAGTTCATCAGCACAGAGCTTTGTGGGAGGGTGGAGGGAAATAACACTTTCCTTTCTTGCCGCGACAGCTCTTTACAACACAGGCATAGGAACCACTGGAAGGAAGAGAAAGTCTCTTCTAAATAAAACAAGGGAGTGATTTAATATAGATAACTGCTGAGTGACCCTCAAACACCACCAAGACTTTGTTCCAAAACATTACTTCTCAGCCATTTTGAGAAATAATTCTGTATTACTGCTAGAAAAGCATCAAAGCACAAGAATAACACAGATGTCCAATGCAGCTATATGCCGTATGTTAATTCTTCACACTAAACATGCACAGAAATGTAAATAAGCACATTATAGAATGAAAAAAAGTTTGGCACATGGAAAAGCTTTAATATAAAAAAATGCAAAGTTAAGAGTTTACTTAAAAAGGGTTATTTTTGCTCAGTAGGTTCATTTAAGGACAATTAATTATACTTTCTTATTTTTGCAGGCTCTGGCCTTGGCAGTCTCCAGGGTTATCCCTGTGCCAACAGAGACAGTGTGTTTGTTTATTTCCAAGCTTTCCGCTTCTCTGATTATTGCTACCACGTGCTGATATTTGTTGGTATATACACCATCTCCCATTTTTCATCATAAAAATATATTTACTGTTTGTCTAGGAGACCCTATCGCTAAGAAAAAAAAATATTCAGGGAGCTGGAATAATGTTTTCACCAATATTTTCATAGTAGAAATCCCTTTTAAAAGTACACACATAAGATTCCCTAGAAGATTTATTGAAACCTATTATTTTGTTCTAGATTATATGGATGTTTTTTCCCCATTAATGCTGGGATGTTTGAATCTCAAAAAGTGCAGAGGAACTGCTTGTTTTAGAACAGCTGTTTTCCCACAAATTGATTTGTGGAAACTTCTCAGCGAGTTCTAGATTTAATGAATTTTTTTTTTCCCCAGCACAAAAATTAAATAATGGCTCCAATTCTACCAGGCAGCATCCAAACAGCCAGCAGCATCCCTGGCAATAACTCTCTGCCTGTGTTTTTATTCAGAAGTAACACAAAATAGCTGTCTGGCAAGAAAAGAGGCCATCACTGCCTCCCTACCTGCCTTTTGCAGGCAGGACGCGAGCGGAGCGCTGCAGGGAGCCTCCGAGAGAACCATTCGCCCTAAAGGGAATGAGTCAGGGCTGGCAACGAACAGCCAGACCACGGGAGCAGGGAGAGCTGGAAGCCACCAATCTGAAAGTCAAATTTATCAGAAGGTTACATCCTGTTTAGTCAGCGCCAATAATGCAATAGCAAGGTCTGAATCAAACCAACACTGAAGTTAAAAAAATTTTTTTGGAAGGGAAGGAGCAAACATGAGCAATAGGCTCATCAAAAGGCTTATCAAAAGGCTTTAGCTTGCTGATGGACATGACAGCTTCTGGACATTTAATTTTGTTTGGCTGCTGAGCAAAACCATACATCACATCTGGGCTGCCTGGCACAGGCTCCAAACTGAGCCCAGGGATGCGTGGAGGTACCCAGGCACAGTTCCTGTCCCGATGAGCTGCTCTGGTACGGGCAGGGATGGAAAGGCATGTACTTCAGAGGGCAAATATATCAAAGTCTTTGCCTTCCACAAACTTATTCCTTTCATTACTGAAATAAACAGCACACAACTGTAGTGTGAACACAGGAACAGATCTCTGAAACATCAGTTGACCTAAAGTAACAACAGGGAAAACTGCTTCTATCAGGTTTTAGGTTCTTAAAATATTAGTGACTGACAAGTTTAACATATAAAGCTTGTACACTTTTCTAAACAAACTTAAAATGGCTTACTATTAAATTCAAACTATTCATATCAGGTTGGTTTGTGAAGAGATGCTTAACCCGTTTGAGAGACCGTCACGGTGAAATTAAGGAAGGACAATGAACACTAGGTACTGCAGCCCATGTTTTGGCCTAAGGACCAAAATTTGCAGCAACGGGCTGTCTAGCAGTAACTTTGCTCAACAGTTAATGCACGGGGAGGGAGATGACAGAGACTGTGGCAGCGACAGCCACATCCCAGTTTGCAAACATCAGGAACCACAGCCGATTTCTGAGCTTTATGTCTGCTTCCTCACCATTTCTATCCTGTCAGGCTCCTCTTACCTTTCCCATTTCTTTTGATACTTGTTCTCTTCCTCTTACTACTATTATAACCTCAGCACACTCACTTTCCATCACCTTCTCCATAACCAACCCCCAACCCAAACACATCAGCGTCACTTCAGCTCCCACATTGCTCCTTGGCTGCAACACCGCTCCCATTTCTTATGTTGTTTCTCTCCTGTACAACTGCAAGATGAAAAGGTTCTTCAGGGTACAAAAATGAGTCATTTGTGCCTCTGAAGCATTTAACACAGTGGGCTCTTCAGATGTTTCAAAGTTACTATACAATAAAGCAATCACATTATGTTTAATAAACAATCTGGAGGAAAAAAGGGACTTTCTATTAAAGATGGTAACTAGGAGAGATGACTTGATACTGTTACAAACTGACAATTGCCTATCAAGTCCAGAATGGGAAGGCAGGCAACAATTCTGCTCAGCCAGCTAAAAAAATCAGCGTCCAAGCTAAAAGATAATCAAGTGGGTCCCTTTGCTAGAACAGAAAAGCAGGTACATGCACCTCTTGCAAGCAGGAGGACTCACATGGAAAACATTAGAAATAACTGGTGAATGTTCATATTGGTGCTTTTCAGTTCTTAGGAACAAAGAAAGAGAATAAAGTAGTAAAAATTCTTGGCATCAACCCAATGCAGTCAAGTGTAAAGTTACATATGCACAGCCTCTTGGCTTAAGTATTTTTTGGAGGTGTTTTTTTTTTTCCTAAATATACCTCTTTCAGCCACACACGTCTGAACAAATATCAAAACGTTAAGTATTTCCCAACCAATTGTGGTAGAAATACATTCCACTTTACAGTTTCATCAACAACCATTTCTACTAGAGCATGGAATTCACACCTAGAAATGCAGAGTAAGATTTGGGCTGCCAGCATAGGAATGGGTGCACATTGACAGAAAATCCCTATTCTGGAGAAATGAACCATCAAGCGCAGCAGCTTCCCATCTTGCTGACAGAAGTGCTCTTCTGCTTATCCAGCAAATACCGGTGCAATTCCAATAAGTATATTTCTAAAGGAAGAAAGACTCATCTATATAGCAGTCAAATTGCTCTTCCTCCCGCGCTTCATCTTCACCCTCTACTTCTACACGGTGGCCACAGCCACACGCGCTTTCTGCCAAGAAACACTTTTACCAGTCTTCATTATCTTCTTAACTAAATACACCATGTGACACTGATACCATTCTCAAGTCTGTGCTTTTTCATTAAAAAAAGAACCTGAAAGCCCACTGTACACAATTCCTCTATTTACTTATTTAGGCCTTTTTTCCTATTTGCAAAGCTTCTCCCTCCATTGCTGAGGAGCTGACCTTTGAGTCGATACTAAGGGAATGAAGATTCACACACATGCAGATTCATGTCATTCCAGTAACAGTGACAAATTCAGCAGTACTGGTGTCAAAACCACATCTCAAGATCACCATCCTTAGCACAGTTCTAAGCCCTACTTCTGCTCCAGAAGATAATGATATGCTCTTCAAAGAGAGAAGGATTGATCCTCAACATGAAAATGGATAAACCCTGGATTAAGTCACGATACTCTTGATATTGTTGTTCTTCACAACATTGCAGAGGAGAAGTAAACAACCCTCCTGTGCTAAATGTACAGCTGTATAAGCAGCCAAGAGCTGCTTCCCAGTGATTTAACATAGTCACTATCCAGGAATGAAGCTGAGATTATGACAAGGATGTATATAAAAAAAATGTGGTAAACTGTTTTCTCTGTTATGTTGGGTCTGGAGATAATTCAACTAACCGAACATGAGATATGAGATACTTAAAGCATTTCCAGTACAAAGGAAATGGCACAGCTGAATAAAGAGGTTTGCATAACCATAGGTTGCTCAGGCTGCAGCGCTGATCTGTGCCCACACAGCATCATCAGCTGTCAAACCCCAACAGCCTTCCTGCGAGATCAACTCAAAAATATCAAGGAACAAGAGCCAGCTCCTATCCTCCCAAAATTCACAAGCAGCTCAATCTTTCCTTAACTACATGAGCTGCATCACTTCAAGCCGTGGCAGAATTCACCATGTCAGCTTCAACTCCCAAGCCCACAGTCCCAGGGAGATCTAGCCGGAGGAAAAGAAGAAATCAAGCAGCTGGCCTTAGATTGATTTACAAGCACTAGTTAAAAGAAAACAAGAAAGCCAGAGGAGACCAAGCACTAAGTAGGTTCACTCTTCCTGGGGTTTCTTGTCCTATTTACCAGGCCTTGTTCACAGGTGGATATTCTTGCACTCCCCAGAATTACATCATCTTTAATTGTGGCATTAAACAACACAGTCTTCTTTCTCCAAATAAAGGTCCTTGTCTTCTTTAACTGACTTATCAGCATTTTCTTCTGGAACGTACAATGCCCTGCCATCCAGCTTGCAAAGCATCCAACATCTCTGAACCATGGTATGATAGATGGGATGTATTTATCGGATATTAAAAAAACAAGTGGGTCTGATTAAATGATGTATAGTCTGATTAAGACATAGTAATTGTCTCTTGCACCATGAAGAGATATGATCTCTAGAGCTTGCAGTAATGAACACTAGAAGCAATTGCTTATTATGCAACTACAAGTGTACAGAAAGACAGGGACGGGTTGTGAGATGTCCTTTGCCGATGCCATCAATACCATCCACCTTCTTTGTGTGTCTGCTTTGGGGTGCTCTTTTCCTTTGGGTTTGCCCAAGGCAGGGCAGTGGGAAGGAAACAGCATTCAAAGAGTAAAAGGCAACACAGGGCCAAGAAGGCAATAGGTCAAGAGGTGGGAAAGGATTTCCTCCCATAAGCAAATGTCATTTAAATGAAGTGATATGAACATGAATAGTACCAGAAAAAAAGGACCTTTGGTCAAATACACTGGCTTAAATGAGCTAAGTAATATTGCTCCATAAAATGTTCAGAAGTACCATAAAAGCCAAGTGCACCATATTCTTCTCAAGCGTGACAACACAGAGTCAAGAAACATCAACCCACAAGCCCCTCTTTGTGGAAGTGGAGCCCTCTGGTACCGAGGCAACAGGAGGTTTCTCACATAGCAGCGGGAAAATCTGGACTACAGCTTGGGTCAGTTTATAACGGGGGCGGACCCCTATATACTGCTCCTCTTTAAATTCTCTGCAAGGAAAGCCTTGTCTATGAATGTACCTACAGGCACCTTTGAGAAGCTTCTTTACATATTTTATCTAGGCATTACAAGACACCGAGGAAACAGACTGAAGCAGTTTCCATAAAAAATTAAGACATCTCTCTCTAAAGGACATATGCTTTATATAGCAATACACACACGCGCTCCTGCTGCTCGTCACCCAAACATCACAAGAGTTTTTATGAATGTTAACTAGGCTTCAAGATTTCTGTGGCAAAACAGATAAGTGTTATTGCTCTTGTTGATCACATTAGTGAGCAAACCCATATATACCTCATTCAGATTTTGGGAAGTGAATTTCAGATGGCATCTGTCTTATTTTTATAATATTAGGGCCATGTTAAGTCAGTCTCAGATTTGCTCATTGCCAAAACATTTAAGCTCCAGCGCTAACATTGCACACCTCTCCATTATACATTCAGCACTTTCCATTCAAGCAAAGAACAATACCTGCCAATACACATTCGTTTAACTCATTTATAAAATTATAATGAAAATTACCAGAGGCATAAAACAACTATTATGATAAATAATGAGCTTTAAAAAAAACCCCATACACATACAGAGAGAGAATCAGTGAGACACTGATCCTTCCATACAGAATGTTATTCAAAAGAGGGATTGTCAGTGCAATGCTGAACAGATCAATTTATTTCCTTTTCTTCTCTCCACTTAACTGGATTTTATATTCAAAAGTAATTGTTCCTGTAAGAAACAACCCTTGTCCGTATCTTTCGAGGTTCACAAAGCCTCAGACCTACATCTTTACCACTATACGGGTTTCCATGGTAACAGATGATGGTGCCTTCTAAAAAAAATACTGTAATATTCTACAGTAAGTGTCCCAAATCATTCCCATAATATTAATGAAAACTAGAGCACGTGGGCCTGCACGTACAGCATAACAGACTAAAAAAAGTACAATTAAACAGGAAGAGCAGAGCTGAGGGACTTTGGGAAGAGCGGTAAAGAAGGACTCTGCATTTCTAAGAAAGGATTATCACTCAGAGATACACAAATGCCTTTATACACACACTGACCTTTCCTTGCCACAGTTGAAATAGGCAGTTTCACAACATCATCTTTTTAATATTAATTGTTTATGTATTAGAAAACAAACCAAGCCAGCCAGGAATGAAAAATAAAGTTGAATTGTAGAGCTAACAGCTCCCCAGAGGGAGTGAAAAGTGATTATTGAGTTAAATGGCTGCATTGTTAACAATTGCCACACAGAGTGGCTTGCTCCGAGAGATCCATTTTTCATTGCCAATTTACTGACAGCAAAACCTGTGAGTAAATGAACTCCTAGTAAATGAATTAATCTTCCCCAAAAAAATTCCTTGCAGTTTGCTCCCCTTTCATCTTCCCTGCACAAACCATGGGTAGTGAACTATCAGCCGCCGTAACTTTCTGAGGTGGCAGCAGGCTTTGACAGCAAAGAGCTCCATGTCCAAACGTTCAGGAGCTATGCCATAGCAGAATAATGAAGCAATTAAAGCAAACATTGACCCTTTTTTTGCCTTCTGATGTCAGAGTAATCTGGTGTTCAGGTGAACAGTCCCAATGTAAACCCACTGTCCTACTTTTCCCCCGAACGCTTCTTCACAGCTGCAAATGACTTTAATCTCTCTATTCTCTGCTCTGTCGTGCTAAAAATGGACACAAAACAGACTGTAGCAAAGTGCACAGCAACTGCAAGAATACTCCGCATATTTGGTGGGAGAAAAACTGTACGTGTGCCTTAAGGAAAACAGCTTCCCCATAAGCAAAGTTCCTTAATTTCTGAAACCCTGAACGTATCACCAATTATTAGAATTACCTGGTGTTACTTCTCTCTCTCTATGGGAAAGTAGAGGAATTCGATTGCTAGCTAACCCTAAAAAAGCTAACAAAAAGTTCAGAACCTCAAAAGAATACCTTGAGTTGTAAATAAATAGAGGCAACTGAAAATAATTGCTGGGGAGAAGATTTATAAATCGAGCAATACAGAAATTACATAAAGAAATTAGTGCTAACCAGCTCCATCACATGAAACCAGCTATTCCAGGAAGAAGCCACTTCGTAGTATTTTTAATTTTATATGTTGTGGATAAGATGTGGAAGCAGCAGCAGCAGCTGTGCCACTCGGGTAGGAACTTAACACCATTTTATCTTGACTTGGGGCTTTCCTACTTCTTAGCCCAACTACCATATAAGAAAATAAATCAAAAAAAAAAACCCAGCCAACTTCTTGTACAGTGATTTTTCGGGATGTTTAACAAAAGACTGCTGAATAAACACATTAGGCTTTGAAAAATAATTCAGTCAGAGACAGGCGGTATTTGCATCCTAATAGTTATGGAGACAGCACCACCTGATGGAAGATGGGAAAACGCACCGATGGCATTAACTGGAATCTCTCCAAACTTCACCGAAATGCTAGAGACAAAGTGCATCTGAAAAACTTTGCTTTTTACCATAAAAATATCAGCTATATGGACAGAGTCCAAACCACTATGCTTCATGCCAGGTATTAGTTAATAGAAGCAGCTCAGAAAACATTATTTATTAAAATAAGCTCCTCTTATTTTGAATGGTGCACCAAAATAGGAGGTGGAAGGTGATGCTAGTGATTAGGAATCCTCACAGTCACTTCCCCCCCCCCATAATGATGATTAAAACAAAATATTTCATGGCTTTCTGAAAAATAACGAAAACATCTGACTAATCCCTAAATTTGCATGTGTTTAGCTAAGATAGCTTCTGTTATACTGCTATTTCTCTCAAATGCAAAGTCTTTTCTGCCCCCTTAGAAGTTCGACATTTTCACAGAAAACTTTTTTTTTTTTAAGCATCTGGCTAAATGATTCATCAAAAGCCGAGGATCTAATCTCAATAGATATGACAAGTGTTGAGAACACGAAAACACAGTTGGAAGAGAGAGAAAAAGAAAAAAAAAGCTCCACATATTGCTTACTCAAGGAAGAAGCTGTTTAACTAGGTTAGATTTTCCAGCCTTTCTAATAAATCTGCGG
This sequence comes from Tringa tobata, assembly GCA_033628505.1. NCBI lineage: Eukaryota > Metazoa > Chordata > Aves > Charadriiformes > Scolopacidae > Tringa > Tringa tobata. Next base: position 2,433,380 of record JAHREE010000553.1, read on the forward strand.
ATCTGTGCAGTTGCCTAGCAATGTAAACAAGATCCCATGGTGGTGGGATGATTACACCATCTCCTTCGCCAAGCTGCCCCGGGGGTCTCCCGTGCCCACCCTGCCCTTCATACCCCAAACTTTCTTCTGAGCCATACGCTGCACCGAAGAGCTCAGTTAAAGGTACATATAGTGCTCTGGCTGCAGACTCAGCATCTCCTGCGCGCTGCACTATTGCTGGTTTAAAGCAGCGAGACCAAGTCGTTTGAGCTCTCAGTCTTAACTGAGAAAAAAAATCTGCCACTGTTTGAGAGAAATTAAACTTGGGCATGTTGGAGGTACGAAACCAAGTCTGAAGCACTGACATTTATCCCTAATAAGCAATGTTGCACACAGAATTTTTACAGATAGAGGAAAAAAATATTAAAAAAAACAGCTTAGCTAGATACATGAAGTCGGGAGAGAAGAAAGTTGTAACTGTGGGGTTTTTTTTAATATAAATAGAAACTGCAGTGAGAAAATTAATGCCATATTAAAAGAGCCAATGGAAAAACCAAGCCACGCATATCTCTGGTTTACCTACAGCATGGCACAAGAGGAGAAAACGAGCTCTACGAGCACCTGTCATCTTCAAGTAATTCAAACTACGCCTAAAGGAACTTGTAGTAGGAGGAAAATAGCTGGCTACTATTAATGCGCACATGCCAGGGAGCAAAGTATTCCCTAACATCTGAGAAAGTGACAACTGGTAGGAGACAGTCCGAGTAGCTGAGGGCCCCCCCCGAGAAAGTTACTTGAGCCGTGGGATGCGAGGTGGGGAAAAGCTGCTGCGAAACTTCAGCCAGCAGCCCCAGAACCCTTCGCCCGGCGGAGAAAGGCAGCGGCATCCTTGGGAAGCCAACTCCTGCCTTGCGCTCGGAGAGACTGCTTACTACAGAAAGGACCCAAATGTCGTGAATCCAAGAATAAAGGCGATGCCTTCGTTTCCCCTCACACGCAACTTTCCCGGGAGCGAGCCCCCCCTCACCCTCCCCAAGTCCGAAATGCCGATACTGCCGTTAGCCCCAGCAGGCTCTCCCCGCACACCCGGCAAAGCCTTCCGCAGCCCCCGCCGGCACCG